>JAODAL010020947.1:0-68213 GCA_025379985.1 Phyllomedusa bahiana | reverse complement strand
GAGTGAATTCATTGGGCAGGGCCCCCCTGTGCTCGTGGGCCCCCGGGAAAGTGCCTACCTTGCCCAATGGAAGAGACGGCACTGTATGCCGCGGCTGAGTAAAAACAGATATGAAGGAATCTATAGGACAAACATAGTCTGTATTGGAGTACATTCGAATAGAATCAAAAGAGGACAACTCTGGTCACCAGAATATATTGATCACAGCTTTTGACATAAAGTCACAGTGCACAGAATACTCCAAGTTAGCATTGGTAATCCAGAGATACGTAAAAAGTCCAGCACTTGTGAAGATAGTATAAAACCGATGTTAATAAGCTTTGTTATATGCCATTAAAGGTAAAACATGTTAAAAACAGAACATAGTACCATTCCCCGCTTGTCTTATATATTTTAAAATGACTAAGAACCCATAACATGGTTTGAAACGCGCTACAGACATTTTTAGCTGTAGCATACATAATATATTACCATACTATGGCTAAAAACCGATAACATGGTTTAAAACACATAAGTGATGCGGTACTGGTAATGTTCTGTTTTTAACATTTTTTGCTTTTAAGGGGATGTAATAAAGCTTGAAAACCTGTTTTATAATATCTTCACCAGTGCTGGACATACTACTGGACATTGGACTACGTTGGTTATCTTTCACAAACGTATATGCTTTATGTGCCAGACAGGAAAGTGTGGTAACTTTTTTCAGATACAATGATGGATACCATTGACGGAGGCCAAAAAAATTAGCCCCTCGTAAAAGGGGCTCTAGAAATTACTACAAAAAATCTCAAATAACAAAAGCTATAAATATAAATCATAAAATACAACACTATATTTAGAAGTTACGAAAAAGGATATAAAGGCCCATCCATAATGCATCCATAAATGCAGTGCTGTGTCTGCCAAGCTGGCTGTGTTCAGCTGTTTCTGCACTTTGCATAGACGTGGAAGGGAGTTACCAAAACAGTGTAGTACAGTGAGCCTGGCTGTTTCCGTAATCCTGGCCATCTCTCCCTGAACACGGGAACCAGTGTCTGTCTCATCAGGTGGGATGGGTTTGGGGACCCCTGGTCCTAAGATATGTATGGGTTCCAATAGTGGAAGCTGCATCTCTCAGACATTTATGGCATATACTGTGAATATGCCAGAAATCCCTTAGATGGAAAAACCTTTTAATGACAACTTGAGAAATAAAGGGTTATTTTGAAGCACGTGGTTTGTAGTATTCAATAACCTGTCAGTACAGTTTGTGTTACCTATTGTATTTCTGTGGACAGCTGGAGGCTGTGTGATAAACTGAGAACACTATAGTATGGGATACTAATACACCCATACTATTGACAGCTTGCTTCTCCTAGCAACCTAGAATAGGCCTTCATATTCTAAATTAATATGTTTCTGTGTAGGACTGTACCCTAGTTAAATAAGACATATAGCTTCCCCCAATGGAAAATTCAGTTCACTCCATACCTCCATGCGCCACCTCTTCTACATGGGATGAAGTGGCGCACTAGGAGGTTGCCTACATTCACCTACCTGTTGTCCCTAGAATGGTTGGAAGAAACACAAGATAACTGTCAGTCTTCCTCGGTCTGGGGCTCCATGCAAGGTCTCGCCTCGAGGGGTAAGCATGATTCTAAGAAAGGTCAGGAATCAGCCCAGAATTACACAGGAGGACCTGGTCAATGACCTGAATAGAGCTGGGACCACAGTCTCAAAGATTAATGTAAGTAATAAAGTACACAGAGCATGCAAGATCCCCTTCCCACGCAAGCACATGTCCAAGCCCTTTTTAAGGTCACCAATGACCATCTGGATGATCCAGAGGAGGCACGAGAGAAGGTCATGTGAGACCAAATTGGAACTTTCTCCATTCACCGTGTTTGGAGAAAGGATGAGTACAACACTGTCGCAAGCATGGGGGTGGAAACATACTTTAGGGGTGATTTTCTGCAAAGGGGACAGGACGACTGCACTATTTGAAGGGAGAATGGAGGGGCCATGTATCACAAGATTTTGTCCAACAACCTCCTTCCTTCAGTAAGACGGTGGGTTGTGGCTGGGTCTTCCAGCAGGACAATAACTCAAAACACACAGCCAGGGCAACTAAGGAGTGGCTCAATAAAAAGCATTTCAAGGTTCTGGAGTGGCCTAGCCAGTCTCCAGGCCTGAACCCTTTGGAGGGAGCTGAAACTCTATATAGCCCAGCAACAGCACCGAGACCTGAAAGATCTGGATAAGATCTGTATGGAGGAGTTGGCCAAAATCCCTGCTGCAGTGTGTGCAAACTTGGTCAACTACAGGAAATGTCTGACCACTGTGTAATGGTTACTTATGGGACTCAGAAAGTTCTTCATGTTCCACATTGGTGGAATGCCATGTAAGAGGATTCTCTGGGCCACCGCAAGCGCAGATGGTATAGCTTGCAGTGGTAGCCGAAATGCAGGACAGGACACGGGGTATAGGTAGCAGTGACGGGTCCCAATGGAGTATAGCTATAGAGAAATAATGCAGTCCCAGGCAGGCAACGGACTAGATACAGCGGCAGGCACAGCAGATGTAGCAGGATATAATGGTCTGGTACAGCAGCAGGAACAGCAATTTAGAAAGCGCAGAGTTAACACAGGGTTAATGCAGGTATACATGGGTATAGCAGCAGGTATACGGCAGACGGGGGTAAAGCTCTATGTAAGCACAACAACGAACTGAGGCTGGAGCAAGGTCAGGAAGTTTCTTAAATAGGCAGAGGTCACAGATCAATTTGCAGGTAATTGGGACACTGTCCTTATAAATATTCAGACAGTGCCGCGCATGGGACACCAGGGAGCTGGAAAAAGAATGGCACCGCCGCCGGCGCAGAGACAGGAGCCCGGACCTGTGAGTATAGTGCAGCAGAGGGAAGTAACGGGGACTGCAGCATAGGCACGGGCACAACCGCGGTCCATGCCAGAGGCCGTGGTGTGCACCATGACAATCTGTAATTGCAAATAAAGGTTTCAGCACCAAATATAAAGTTCTGTTTTTCTATTGTATCAAATACTTATTTCATGCAATAAAATGCAAATTTTTTTTTTTTAATTGATACATTGTTATTTCTGGATTTTGTCTTTAGATTCGGTCTCTCACAGCTGAAGTGTACCTACGATAAAAATTACAGACATTCCCATTCTTTGTAGTTGGGAAAACGTGCAAAATTGCCAGTTTATCAAATACTTACTTTCCCCATTGTATATGAATATAGAAATTTTAAGGTTAAAAATTCAATTAAATCATGACACTGCATGTAACTGTGTTTAACGTATAACTAGAAAGAAACCAGACAATTTCAGGAGAAATATATTACATTTATTAGTTAATGCAAATGATTTCTTTAGAACAAAATAAGGGACATTTAAAGAGCAAGGAGGGACAGAGGAATTTGGGTCAAAAGTATGGATTAATTCTTCAAAAGAGGGACACTTGGGAGCTATGTATGTAATTATTAAGTGGTAATTGTCACGGGTGGGCCCGCGACCCCCGTCCCGGGTCGTGGCACACCCTAAAATCGCCGCACGAAGGCAAACACCGCCTCCGAAAGTGGGGCGGTGGTGCGCTCACCCGGCCGGCCCCGGGCTCCTCTCTACTTACCCGGCCGCGCTCCTGTTGCGGTCTCAGCCTCCGGTGCGCGCGTCCCCGAATCTAAAGGGCGGCGAGCCGCCATTTGCAGATTTAAAGGGCCAGTTCACCGGTACTTGGCTATTGCCGGTCACTGCTCTTATTTAAGCCGGCCCCTGCCTGGGGCTGTTGCCGGATCTTTAGTGCCATTTCTGCCTATAGAGAAAGCGTTACAAGCCTTGTTCTGACTTACTGTGTACCGTACCATTAGCTTCCGTTCCTGACCACGCATCTTGCCGCCTGCCCCTACTAGTGCCTGTCCAGACCACGAACCTGGGCCGCCTGCCCTGACCTTCTGCCTGTCCCTGACTACGAGCCGGCCTGAGATTCTGCACCACGCTATACCTTGGCTGCCACCGCAAGCAAGTCACTCAGGGTAATGACCTGGTAGACTCCCGCCGCAGGAAGTCCATCCCCGCTTTGCGGCGGGCTCTGGTGAAAACCGGGACCTACTTAGATTCCGTTTCCTGGCGTGGCTTACACCATCGCTTGCGGTGGTCCAGTGGATCCACCTCCTGACAGTAATTACAGCATTAGGCTAGGTTTACCCTACGTTATTTACTACATTTGAGGTATCCATCAGCATATCATGAAAAAGGTATCCAGACAAATACGGCGGTAGCCACACAGGGCAACATGTCCAAAAATTGGCGTCGCCGTGGCAGATTTTAGGCGCATTTAATCAGTGTAAAATGTGCCAGAAAGTACGATAGATTCAAAAATCTGCCATCTGGTATACCCTTGCATAGTAAACTTAATGCGCCTAAAAAGGTGCATTGCGCAATCGTGGGATATAGCATATCAGTGCTAGTGTATGTAATGCGCCTATCAAGGAGCAATGCACAACGGAGACCCATAACATATCATTACCAGTGTAGGTAATGCCACCCCAATAGGCACATTGCGTTATTGAGGCGCACAGCGTATCATCGCTACTATATGTAATGCCACCCCAATAGGCACATTGCGTTATGGAGGCGCACAGCCTATATGTAATACGTCTTTTTAGGCACATTGCAATGTGTCGTACCCGGAGTATAATGCGAATACTTTTGGTATATTACAGTTCATTTATTTTAAGAATATGGCATCGAGTATTTTTGGCGCAATATAGACCAAAAAAATGGCGCTTGTGTATTGGGACATGTCTCCCATAGTGATCAATATAGCAAACATACTCCTATGTGGACTGTTTGCTCTATTTCCCAGCGGTATATGCTTTCCCAATGGGGCTCAAATGCATTTGTGTCCTACAGGGAAAATGTACATTATACCAGCAGAAAAAGCTGGTTTCACAATGCGTTATTGCCTATGTTCAGGGCTGGGATGATGGGTAGGTGAAGGTAGGCGACACCCATTCGCTATGTGCCTTATTTGCCTAGGGCACCAGAAAACCTTGTCCCAGTCCTGCCCACCTACGTATGATGTATCCGCCGGGGTACTCTGAAAAGAGGCCCCTTGATGGAAACCCTGATGTGGCTGTGAGGGCCCCAGAGTTGAATAGAACGAGCATAATCCTATGTGGGCTACGTTTACTCTATTTCCCTACAGTATACATTTATTGAGTGCCACAGGAAAAGTGTATACCGCCAGGAAATAAAGCAGAGCCCATATAGGACCGTTTGCTCTATTGATCTCTATGGGGTGCTGTGGTATCTGTCAGGGAACTTTTTTTCATGATACCATGACATATACCTCAGACATGGTAAATAAGATAGCGGGAACCCAGCCTTAGGCTATGTCTCCACTGCACACGGTTTGGGTCTTTTTTTGGCATATTTCATTTAATAAAACCGACTGAAAACATGACTGAAAACAGATCCCATAGACTTTAGGGGTGTGTTACCATGTTCCGAACAGTATTTTGTTGTTTTTTGCCATGTAGACGGGGCGACGTCTGTCCACGGTTTGCGGATTCAAGCTGTCCCCCTTCACACCCACATGTTCATGTTTTGCCCGAAAACCGGGTGGAAGAATGAACATGTTCTAAGTTTTTAGGAACTATATAAAAAGCCATCCGGCAGAAAACCTGAGCAGTGGGGACTGCTGCACGGCTTTTCTATTTAAATCAGTGTTAAAGGCTGACAGTTGGTTTACAGATGGCTTTCAAAACTGAAAACCGTCTGTACAACCAACCGAAGACCTGTGCCGTGGGGACAAGCCCTAATAGTAAGGGTGCTTTCATACGGTGCATTTTTGACGCGTTCTTTTGTGCAGGAAAGCACAGCAATTAATGTTGTACATTGCTGCAGAAAAAAGCGCATCAAAAACGCACCGAGTGAAAGCACAGTAAAAATGTTCTGTAGTCTCCGCAGAACCTTTTTTCTGCTCATTTCTGCTCCTGGTCGTTTTTTTTTTAAAAACTATGTCTACACAGCACACAAAACCGCTGAAAATAATAATAATAATTTCTATTTATATAGCGCCAACAAATTCCGCAGCACTTTACAATGTAGAGGGTATAATTACAGGCAAAAGACAGACACTACACAGTGAAAGCTACTTATAGATGAGACATAAGGTTTGAGGGCCCTGCTCCCAAGAGCTTACAATCTATGAGGGTGCCTGGGGCAGACAAAGGGGGAGAAGTGCTACATTTACAATGGTCTAGCCTTGTTTCAAAAATATGGGGTGGTTTACATGAAAATTTGGTGAACCTGCCACCCTGACTGTACATCTATATACAGATAAGTGCCTGTGATTTCCCTAGTGTAGGGAGTGACAGAAATGTGTGTGATAGGTGTGGGTTAGCAAGTAGGGATCTTGGTAGCCCTGCCTAAGATGATGTATTTTCAGGACACTCTTAAAACTGTGAAAGCTAGGATTGTGCCTGATGTACGTGGTAGCATGTTCCAGAGAATACTGGTGCAACACATGTGAAATATTGAAGACGAGTATGGGAGGTCTGGATGATTGGGCTTTAGTTTTGATTCCACCAACGGAGCGGAGGAGAAGCGGGTAGGACAAGATAAGGGGGGAGATGTAGGGGGGTGCAGACTGTGCAGAGCTTAAAGGGGTAAAAGGGGATTATTTTATTTTGTATCCTGTACCGAATGGGCAACCAGTGCAGTGACTGACACAGGGTAGAGGCATCAGTATAGTAGCTGGAGAGAAAGACAAGCCTGGCTGCTGCATTCAGGACAGATTGGAGAGGGGAGAGTTTACAGAGAGGGAGACTGATAAGCAAAGAGTTACAGCAGTCAAGACAAGAAAGAATAAGAGCAGTAATGAGAGTTTGAGTTGTTTCCACGGTGAGAAAAGGATGGATTCTGGAGATGTTCTTGAGTTGAGGGGACAGGAGCGCAAGGGATTGGAATATACAGGGTGAAGGTCAAATCAGAATCTAATATAACCCCCAGACAGTGGGCCTGCTGCCTAGGAGTTATTTATGATGGTGCCACACACTGAGACAGAAATAGCAGGGGGGGTTGGTTAGTAGATGGGGAAAAACAAGAAGTTTAGTTTTAGTGAGGTTTAGTTGGAGATAGAGGACATGATGTCAGAGACAGCGGACAGACAGTCACTGGTGTTTTGTAGCAGGGCAGGAGTGAGGGTCTCGGGAAGAGGTGTATAATTGGTGTCATCAGCAAAAGATGGTACCGAAGCCAAATCTACTGATGGTTGGCCAATGGGGGCTGTATAATTTAGAAGAGAAGAGACAAAGAACTGACCCCCCGAGGACCCCAACAGCAAGAGGAGAGGAGAAAGGGAAATAGAACCTGCAAATGAGACACTGAAGAAGCGGTCAGAGAGGTAGGATGAAAACCAAGAGAGAGCGGTGTCCTGGAGGCCAATGGTGCTGAGCATGCGGAGGAGAAAATCTGGTGGAACAATAATCACATAGGGCCACATGTATGAAACGGTTTTAGTCTAAAACTCACTTTTTTCCCCATAGAAACCTATGGGAAAAAAGTGAGTTTTAGACCAAAACTGTTTCTTACATATGGCCCATAGACTTTTATACAAAAACAACCTGGAGTCTACACAGGTCATTTTTTTCTGCTTCTTTTCTGGCGCTGGTGGTTTTAGGAATATGTTTTAAAAACTGACGACGTCCAGCAGGAAATTTACTACAGAAGTCTATGTAAACCAACGGGCGTGTTTTAGACGTCTTTTGTCACTTTTTTGGCAGCCTTTCTGCAGACATTACTACACTGACTGAAAACGTTCAAAAAATGTCCAGAAACCTTTGCCAAAAAATGTGACAAAAAGCGCAACAAAAAACAAGTTTTTTCGTTGTTTTTTGACAAGAATTTGACAAAAACTTCAGTTTTTTGTCCTATGCTGTGTGACCCAAACCACCTATCACTAGGATTTACCAGCCATGACTCTGTGCGGAAAGCAACCTCCTAAACTCATGCCTCATGGAAAATAGGAGTCTGGCAACCATAGTCAAGGCAGTCAATGTTCTGGAGGCGCAGAATATCGCAGCCCCCTGCCCGGGAGAATCGGACAACATTGTAACCAACGTTTATTAAATATGTAACAATAAATTTCGGAGCGCCCCTAATCCCCTCAGCAACTCCCAAAAACGACGCCCGACCTGAGTGGCGGGCCACGGAGACTTCCGGTCACATGACCGGCGCACTGTCCTGCCGGTTGCTGTCAGCGCTGTTACTTGTGTAGTCCGTGTCTCCGCCTGTCCCGAGCAGTGTCCGGCATCATGGCCGCGGACGCTGACTGGGGTGGCAAACTGGGGCGCCGCTTCGGATTTCGTCAGCGAGGCATCGTGCAGTGGTTTCCCGGACAGTGCAGTCAGCTGACTTGTCATTGTAGGAAGTTAGTGGGGCCCGTGCACTGACGTCACCAGGGGCTGGGCGTGCTTCAGAGAGAATCTATCAATCCCTGTCCATATGGAAGAGCTCTCTGTGTGCAGTAATATGGACAGGGCCGAAGGGGAAACCATAGTGGGTACCTGCGCACAGTGGGACTGGCCGTCTCCGCAGCGATCGACCCCCCAGCCAGAGACCCCCCCCCCCCCCCCCCCCACCGTGGCCGCTCATCCCCCTCCCACCCAGCAGCCAGAGTCCCCCCCCCCCCCCCCCCCCATCCCACCCAGCACAGATCCCGTCCTCTCCCCCCACCGTGCGACGCCCCTCCCACCCAGTCAGCCAGTCGTCCGTCCCCCCCCACCTGTGGCGATCTCCCCTCCCACCTAGCAGCCAGAGTACCCCCCCCCCCCCCCCCACAGTGCGATCTCCCCCTCCCACACCAGCAGCCCAGAGTTTGCCCCCGCCCCCACCGTGGCAAATCTCCCATCCGCAGCCAGAGTCCCCCCCCCCCCACTGAAGAGCGAATCTCCCCCTCCACCCAGCAGCCAGAGTCCCGTCCCCGCCCACATCGGCGATCGCCCCCTCCCACCCAGCAGCCAGAGTCCCCCCACCGTGGCGATCTCCCCCTCCCACCCAGCAGCCAGAGTCCCCCCACCGTGGCGATCTCCCCCTCCCACCCAGCAGCCAAGTCACCCCCCCCCACCGTGGCCAACTCACCACCCAGCACCAGAGTCCCCCCCCCCACCACCGTGGCAATCTCCCACCCAGCAGCAGAGTCCCCCCCCCCAACCGTGGCAATCTCCCACCAGCAGCCAGAGACCCCCCCCCCACCGTGGCAATCTCCCACCCGCAGCCTGTAGTCCCCCCCCCCCACCGTGGCAAACTCCCGACCCAGCAGCCAGAGTCCACCCCCCCCCACCGGGCAATCTCCCTCCAGCTGCCAATCCCTCCCCCCCCCCCCCCCCCCCCACCGTGGCAATCCTCCCACCCAGCAGCCAGAGTCCCGCCCCCACCCCCCCCAACACCGTGGCGATCTCCCACCCAGCAACCAGAGTCCCCCCCCCCCCCCACCGGGCGATCTCCCACCCATCACAGAGTCCCCCCCCCCCCGCCCCCCCACCGTGGCGATCTCCCCCCCCCACCCAGCAGCCATAGCCCCCCCCCCCCCACCGTGGCAATGGATCTCCCACCTGCCAGTATATTTCTGCAAATTGTGCCAGAATTCTGGTACAAACCGGCCCTTGATAAATGCCCCTTTTTTCCAGCCGTGTGTCCTTTATTCTCTAAAATACAGTAGTTTCAGAGTATTTTCCACTCAAGTTTAGCAGCCTTCTCGCCGCTTAATGGGAACCTGTCAGGAGGTTAATACGACCCTATCTGAGAGCAAGAAGTAATAGATGGAGAGAAGCTGAGCTCTGTGATGATTAGGTTTTAGATTGGAGACGATATCTGAGTAAACAAGCAGAGAAAATACTGACCCCACTCCTTAAGAGGCAATAGGAATCGTGCTTTCCCCGTCCACACACAGTGATTGACAGCTTTCCCAGTATCTGTGTGTGTGTGTATATAGAGCTGTCACTCACTGTATGTGGGCGGAGTCAGCAGGACTTTCGGGTTCACTTTGACAGATTTTCTCTGCTTTTTTACTCAGAAATCTAACATCAAATCATATGATCCTATATATCACAGAGCTCAGCTTCTCTCCTCTATATAACCCTATATATCACAGAGCTCAGCTCCTCTCCCTCTGTCATATAACCTTATAGATCACAGAGCTCAGCTCCTTTCCCTCTAACATGATAATCCTATATATCACAGAGCTCCGCTTCTCTCCTCTATCATATAACCCTATATTTCACAGAGCTCAAGCTTCTCTCCTTTATCATATAACCCAATATATCCACAGAGCTCAGCTTCTCTTCCTCTACTCAATAACCCTATATATCACAGAGCTCAGCACCTCTCCTCTATCATATAACCTTATATGACACAAGATCTTCAGCTTCTCTCCTCTATCATATAACCTATAATTCCACAGAGCTCAGCTTCTCTCCTCTATCATATAACCTAAGATATCACAGAGCTCATCTTCTCTCCTCTTATCATATAACCCTATATATCACAGAGCTCAGCTCCTCTCCACTATATCATATAACCCTATATATCACATAGGCTCAGCTTCTCTCCTCTGTCTTATAACCCTATAGATCTCAGATCTCAGCTCCTTTCCCTCTACATATTATCCTATAACTATCACAAGAGCTCACTCCTTTCTTCCTCTATCCATATAATCCAGTATATCACAGAGTCTCCCGCTTCTCACCTCTAACATAAAACCCTATATATCACAGAGCTCAGCTTCTCTCCCTTACCATAATAACCCATATATCCCAAGAGCTCAGCTTCTACTCCCCTCTATCATATAACTCTATAAATCACAGAGCCACTCCTCTCCTCTATCAAATAAAACCCTATATATATCACAGAGCTCAGCTTCTCCCCTCTATCATATAACCCTATATATCACAGAGCTCAGCTAAATGGTTTAGTTGACTTGTTATAACTTTGGCTATCTCTGTCCCTCACAGGTATATCCTCGCCATCGACACAGAAGAAGAAATTGAAGAATACATAAATGACCTATATGCCATTCTATGATGAGCAGGATAAAAGCGTTCGATCTCAGGAGTTAAAAATCCGCTGGGAGAGGATAAGGAATCCTCACAGCTCCTCCTCAGCACCGATCAGTAGGAAAAATGGTCAGTGAGTGACACAGCATTGCGCTAAAGGGGTACTCTGCTTTGGAAAATTCCAATCTATTAGAAGGTTCCCCTGACAATAAGTTACCCTATTGGAGTTCCCAGCACTTAACTGTAATCTGTGGGACAACCTGGCACTGAGGGCGACATTTATGAATGTTGGCGCTGGCAGGCCAGTTCTAAATCACTTTAAGACAGTGTAGAATGCCCCAGAATGTATGAAGCTGTTCTTCTGCAGGTCATACATACAGGCGCAGTCTAGTGCCAATAAGATAAGTTTGGCTCAGGCACCACCTTTAACTTGGTCTGGCTGTTCTAACTGTTCTGCGCCAAAGCTTTGGTGTCAAAGAATTATTAATGTGTCTACTCCTATGAATGTGGTGCGACGCCCCCAGAACCCTCCCCAAAACATTTGGCGCTCTAAAAAGTGTCTTTTGGTGCTGTATCGAGGCACTTATTAGCGCCAAATTTTTGATTGCACCTGTTTCATCACATCATAGAACTGGTCCTACTACAGCTTCTTGAGGCCAGAATTCTGGCGCAGCCCCATTCATACATGTCGCCCTAAGTGTTCACTTTCCCTATAGCACCACCGTAGGGGAATTAAAGCATCCTACAGTGCCAGTTCACCTTAAAGGGGTCTTCTCACCGTGCAGTTTCACAGTGCCACAGGCAGCTGCACTCGCACTTCCTGGTTATGGGTGGGTCTACAGCGATGATTGGCATATCAGATCTGCTGTTCTTAGCTATTCCTGTTGCAGTGACATGAGTGCAACAGATTTTTAAAGTGTAGTACACAAGGCTGCAGAGCTCTAACGTGTGAAAACTTTTCATTTAGTTAGGTAAACAAAGTCCATTGTTAGAGATGAGACTCTGTATGGAGTGACTCACCATGGTTGGACTGACTGACTGATGGCAGCTTGGAGCAATCAGAAAGAAGAGCATGGAGAGGTGGTCAGTAACCTGAGAAAATTTTGTGCACAAAAAGTAGATACAATCCTCCTTATCTCCCCAACAAAGCAAAACCATCAAAGCCATGTACTTAGTAAAGGTTAAAAATAGTTAAAAACCATTCTTGTCAAAATACGCTGAAAACTTTTTCAGTCAGTTTTCTAATGTATGCAAAATGTCTAAATCCCCTGGGCAGTTTTTCAGCGGCAACGCGCCCAAAAAAATGACAGAAGAAGACGCCTAAAACTCGCCCGTCGGTTTACATATACTTTTTGTAGTAAATCTTCACTGACTGCCATCGTTTTTTTTACAACACGTTCCTAAAACCAACGGCGCTAGAAAACAAGCAGAAAAAAGACCACCTATGTAGACTACAGGTCGTTTTTTTGTATTAAAGTCGTTTCGGGTCACGTGACCCTTACTCATGAGTCACGTGACCCGAAACGCGTCGGTCCAACAAACGAGCATGGACTCTCTAGCCTTCTCTGTTGGGTCCTCTTGTATGTATATGGAAAATTTTGTCGTATGCTATGCTACGCTACGTTTTAATATGAATTGGATTAAATAAAAGAAGTTTTTTTTTTTTTTTTTAATATAATAGAAGCCCTGCATGATCTCTTGACTTGGAAAGAGATAAAAAGCTGGTTCATTACCTACTTGAATCGTACAGGGGTGGCGCCCGGAACCACGCTGACAACTCTGTGATAGAATCATACCGGTTGACTGCGATTTGCTGGAAGAGATGAGCTGTTTTCTTTACAATTGACCCTTTAAAGAGAACTTATCACCAATATGTCTTTTTTACTAATTACAATGAGGTGCTGAGATATTCTATTCTTCTTCCCTGAGCTGATTTAAACAACGTTTGGGGAGATGCTTTATAGTAGCTACATGGACATAGGAGCCTGAAGACAGGAGCTGACCCATTACCCTCTATAGGAGAGTTTTGGGCATGCTCTGTGAAAAAGTCAATGTGGTGAGAGGGAGACCTGTGACATCTCCTATTGTGACTGGTGGAACTCTTTTATTGTTGTTAAGTGTTGGACCATTTCAATAACGTTACTACATAAAATTATATACAAAAACTATGTATAATATTTTACATGAACATGGCCATATGCATTACATTAAGTTTCCTTAGCTGGTCCAGGTGTTACCTTCCACCCATCCACATTCTCCATCCCTACTAAATGTCCCTTTACTGGCCCACCAACTATTGTTCCATTATACACTTTATTTACATATATAGAAATATACATGTATATACAACTTTACATATGCACAAATATACCTATATATAATTTTTTTTCCCCTTCACCTTTGAGCTTTAAACTATCTAATATCCATTCCCATCCTCCGTCCTGATGTGGCCCCCAGAGCACTGTACCCAATGCTTATGGTCCAAAGTTTATAGTTTTCCAGTGTCTGTCTCATCACTGTCCTATCTGGACAGGGACCAGTCTCTTTCCATCATCCTCCCTTATTATTAAACCCCCTCCCAACCTTTCTAGCGTGCCCCACTCTCTATTTATACATATATTATATACATATTTTTTACTTATTAAACAAGTCACTGATACTTATTTCTTCTCTTTGACATCTTCCTATTGTGGACAGGTGGATCCTGTGTTACCTATACACATTGGTGTCACCTTTCAGTGTTATCCTGCCTGCGCTGATAAAAAGGAGACTACTGAAAAGTTTTCCACAGAACAGGAAGTGCCAGACTATTATTAGACTTCGTGGCCAAGTGAAATAGCAGGATTTCTAAAACTATGAATTGTGATGTGTAAAAATAAAAAAAAATAAAAAATCAAGAATTCTGAAATGTGTTCAACTTAAGGGGGTTGTCTCACTACATTGATTAATCTTACCTCAGTCCTGTTTTCTTGGTTTCATTTTGAAATCAGGAGCGTGTTTACTGGATTCTACTATTCTGCATAGAAGCCAGTGTCGTAAGCTATACAACCAGGTGCATCCTAACATGAGAGGGTAAACAGCTGTAGGCTATAGCAACCTGAGGAGCAGATACAGCCCATAACAAGGAGGGGATATCTCAGAATATGAATGACACTGTTAATGGACACATATTGCAAAGTGACTTTGTTTTTGCCAAGATCTTTAACATAAAAAAAGCGGATCCTTAGTAGTGAGACAACCCCTTTAAAAACATAAATTACCCCTCTCTGCTGCAGGTTTTTTTTGTTTTTTTTTTAAATTGTTCGTTTTTATTTCTCTCCCTGCCTTACAAGAGCCATAACTTTTTATTTTTCTGTCTGTATAGGGGTGTGAGTTGTGTTTTTATATATAATATATTATAGTATATATATATATATACTATATAATATAATATATATATAATATAAAATTACAATTTGATTGTACTGTGTATTGTACTGGGACACTGCAAAAAATAATCTGGGGGGGAATGTAAAAATAAACGTATCTGCACCATTTTTACTGGGGTTTTGTTTTTATATCACATTCACTTTTTGGAATAAATGATGTTATCGGTATTTTGCAGGTCGGTATGATTCCGGTGGTACCAAATTTTTAGAGTTTTCATTTTGTTTTAGTACTTAAAAAAACCCCAAACATTTCTTACCTCTTAACGTTGCGCTACAGTGCCATTTTCTATGATTAGTAACTTTTTTTGTTTTTACACTTAAGAACCTGTGTGTGGGCTTATTTTTTGCGGGATGTAGTGTAGTTTTTCTTTTTACCATTTTGGAATACAAGCAACTTTTTGATCACTTTTTATTCCAATCTTTTTGGGATGGGAAGTGACAATAAAACTGCAATTTTACCACTTTTTTTTTCTCCCCATGGTATTTAGAGTGCGTTATAAATTGCATTTTTAATTAAAAAAGGAAATTTTTTGGATGCGATGATGTCAATTATGTGTAACTTTTTTTTTTATTTGTAAAATGGCAAAAGTGGGAGGTTTCAAACGTTTTAATTTTTAAAACTTTTTAATTTTACATTTTTACTTATAGTCCTCGTAGGGTCAATTGCTTGTACACCATTTTGCATTATTTATGTAATGCAGAAGGGTGTACCAAGATGGGTTCCTTTACTTTTCCCCCCGATTATGTTTTGGCGCTTTTTTAAACTAACTCCACAAAAACGTGTAGTCAATCACCCAAATAAAAAGTGGAGAACCTTTATTTTTTTTGTACGGTCAAAATCGTATTGTACATTGAGTTAAAGTTCATAAGGTTTTTTATGGGATACTGTGTACATTTTCGTTAATTCTTTATTCACTATTACATGTATTGATCATTGATTCTAGAAGACAGTTTTACTCTTAAGATTTGAATCATTTGTAACAATTTTTTTAAATTAATGGACTATTATAAAATACCTGTTAAAACCAGTTTTTTATAGTAGATAACCCCCGCATGCAGGGGTTTTTCCTTTCGACCAGACAAAGAAAGGGCAGACGAAAAGGGAAGGGTAACGGGGCCTCTCCCAGCTTCTGCGGTGACGGCTACAGGTGCTGAGGAGGTTAAGACCCCAATGGACTTGGCAAAGGTCAGTAAAAATGAAGAAAACAAATTTTTTTAAAAAAAAAAGTCTTCCTTCTCCCTCACTAATGCGGAGAAAGGGTTTTGAAGGGTTTCCTGGCCTTTTCTCTGGGGGTTTTATTCCCCGGGGTTGGGGGTGACATGTGTACAGGGTGGCCCTTACTCCTTGCCGCAGGCACAGATAGTTTCAAGGAGCTTATCTGCCCTTTTTTGGATAGGCAATGGCCCAGGGGGGTGCCCCCCCTTTTCCCTCCCCTTTTAAACTAGTTATGGAGCACCCTTAGCGAAAACTACCTGTGACCCTCGAGTCAAGGGGGCAATGGGATCTCCATTTAAATCCCCGGCCTATGCGGACGATCGCTTTTTATCCAGGAACCTGGTTTTCTCCCCAAACGCGAGGGTTTTGGAGGACTTTGGTTTTTTTATAATCACAAAATAAAAAACTAAGTTCGGGTTCGGGTTTTTCCTACCCCGGGCCTTCTTTTTTAGCTTAGGTCCCCCTTCCCCTTCACCTTTGGAAACCCCGTCGTTAAATACTTGGGATTCAGATACCCCCTCCCCAGACAAAATCTTTGTCTTAATTTCACTCCTCCCTATCTAGAATCAAGCAAGACTTTGGGGGGGAAAGGAGAACTTCCCTGGATGGTGGATTAATATCTTAAAAATGTACGTCCCCCCCCTTTTGTTGTCCTTTTTCCAGGCGACCCTTAAGCTCCCCTTTCCCTTTTTTTGGACTTTGCGTAGACTGACTTTAATTTTTTGGGGGCAGGGGGTCATCCCGGGATGGGGCAACAACTTTGCCCAGCCCAAAGGCGGAAGGCGGCTTGTCTTCCGACTTTCTGCTTACCCCTTCAGCTGTCTCGGCGCGAATCATAGATGTTTTAATCCCCACAGACCAAAGCTTGGATTCCCCTTGAGTCTCATCTATATGGGCTCCATGGCCTCCCCCTCTTCCACCCTCAATGTGCCGAGGGCTGCTCGTTCAGTACCCCTGGTTGCCGACCTCTGTCTCGGTTGTGGGTCATATGCTTCTAAAAGGGGGACTTTCGACCGGGGGGTCCCTGATGCCGCTCTTAAAAAACCCGGTGATTCCTGGTCCTCTCCCAACCTTTTCCTCGACTCCAGGGAAAAACTGTCCCCCACGCCCCCTTTGACGTGTTTTTTACCCCGAGTCCTTAAAGGGGTTATGAGGAACTGGTGGCGATGTTGATGACTCGGTTCGCTAGATCCATTTTATCAATTCAAAGCATCTATCAATTGGAAACAGCAGTACACCTTATGAGCTCCCAAACACCTTTGATTGTGGTTTTTAGGTAACATTTAGAAAGGCGGGCTCTCCGGGATTATATAGACTATTTATCAACCTTCCTCAAAAGAACGGTTTTCCCAGAGGAGTTGGAAAACGAGAGTAAAAAGGACCCTTCTAAGGTTTGGCATAACGTTCCAGTCACACTAGGGCCTCGGTGTCCCCCCGGGGACATGAACTAAACTAAAAAATTTCTCCCCCGGTGGTATGTTTTCTGCCTTTAAAATCTTGCCTATCCTAAGCCCCAGCCATTTTGGCGGGCAAGTCGTGGGGGAAAATTTTGCCCAAATTTTTGGTGGGGTTCCCCCGGGTTTTACAACCTTTTGGGTGTAAGAAATTGCCTTATCTTAAAAATAACGGGGATAAAAACTCCAAAAGCCCCGGCCACTCCCCTACTTTTTGATTTTCCCCCCCCTGGCTTTCCTAGGGCAACCCCCTCACCCTTTCCCCATTTTGGGGCCCCTAAAAAAATATCCCCGATGTGGCTCTGCCGAGCTGCCTTTCCCTAACAGATGGTTCAAGGAGATACGCCCTCAAGAAAGGAGGGTTTGGACAGATTTCCACTATGTTACAGCAAAAAACTCTTGTGGGGGGATTGGATTTCTTTTGCCCGTCAGCCACTATCTTCTTTTTCCGGTTAAAGAATTATCTTGTATGGCTATTGCCTGGGGTGGGGGGGGTGGAGGGATGCGGGAAAGGGTTTTTTCTAACAAGGGTTTAGAGTCAAGCCGTGCCCTCCGTTTTGGTTTTTTTTTGTGTGTTCTTTATTTCACTCTTTTTATAGTTGTTTTTTTATTGTTTGTGTGAGTTTTTTTTAAAAAGCGCTTACAAGAATGTGGACAACTAAAGTATATATTTGACCTGTCAAGTCGTCCCGGGCCCCCCCTCGTTGGGACCCCTGGCTGAGAAAAACCCAAAATTTTAACAGCCCATGTCTCTACTGAAAATAATTCTCCCCGGAGGGCGGATGTAGCAGACATAGTGTATAAATCAGAGGGATACTCTGATCCTTTTTTTTAATCAGCCCCTTTGGGTTTTTTCCGCTCCGCAGAATAATATTATCCCGTCACTGTACCAGATGGAAGAGAATCTTAAAAAATTACTGTTTTGTTCATACTTGTTGCTTTTTAAACATTTTTAATGATTATGATTTTATTTTTCTTAGTATCTTGCAATTTTACTTTTCTAATAAAGGCATTGGAATGAGAAAAAAAATGAAATGTCTTACCTGAAGCAAAAAAGTATTTGTATAATCTTGAAAAAACCCCCCTTGTTTTGTTGTGTATCGAAAATTAAAAAAAAAAAAAAAAATGCTGAATTTGCCTTATACCACTAACATTTACCCTTCTAGGCATGGCACACACAAGATTGCTTTAGACTGGTTTCATTCTAGGCGCTTTAGGGCGCTTCCACACGGCAGTGACAAAATACCGGTCGGATTCTGTCTTAAGAATCCAGCTGGTATTTTGTCTTTTGGTTGGTTTTGGGGGATGGTTCTGTCTACAGTTTCGGATTCGCTGTCCCCCCCTCAACCATTCAAATGTACATGTTTTTTCCCCCAGAAAAGGGGGGAAAGATTTTGGGGTTAAGTTTTTTGGAACGCCACAGTGTAAAAAAAATCCGGCAGAAAAAACCGTTATTTTTGAACGTTTAAAGGATTTTGCCGGTTGGTTTTAAAATCCGAAAGCTTCCTGAAAATCCGACCAAAACCTTGTTGTGTGGAGGGACCTTTAAAGGGGTTTTGCCACGAAGCGAGTTTGTCTGCTCAGAAGAGAAGATAAACAGGCAGCCTCACGGAGGAGAGGGAGGGGGGGGGCTGAGAGAGAGCCAGGAAGCAGGGAGCGTGTGCAATGTGTACTCAAATAATGACATTACAACCAGTGAAGCTCCTTCATGTTCCCTGTCATCAGATAAGAAGTGCAAAAGCAAGCCTGTCAGCTCCTTTGGTTGTGTCTAATGTAAACTTTCAGGAAACTAAGGGCTTCTGATTAAGCCTGTAGCTGTCACAGGCTTCACTTTTTTTCAAAGACATATATTTAGAAAAGTGATTAAATACCCATTTTGGAGGATCCCACGTCAACATTAGGTTGTGGCAAAACCCCTTGAAGGAAAAATGACCCTTTTTTTGTTGTGGTTTTGCTTGATCAAAATTCTGCAGCGTGATGTTCACTGTGTTACTAGAGGTTGTGTTCATTTATTTAGTGGGGGTTTCACTTCAGTGTGTTTTGAGTCCATCATGTATTTTCTCCAAATTTTTGGCATGCGACCGGTGGGGCCTTTTTCAGGTATGTTTCTAAAGTAGTTGTATAGGGTTATAGTAAAATAGAAGAAGGCAAATGAGGTTACTAAACTTAATAAGATTTTTTGTTTACCTGGAGCATCCAGTCCTCTGATTTTTAATGTAGGTCCAAGTAGATCTGAGTATTGGCAGACAGTTGCACAAATCTACATGACCTTCCAACCACTGCTCTAATGTAGCATTTGTGCACTACGTAGGGAATAAAGTAGGTTATAACTTGATCTGTGTCAGTTACAGGGTTGTTGCCATCTTAAACACTTGTGGCATGTCCCTCTCTAGGCGTCTCTATTAATTTTGTTGGTGGATGCAAAAATAATGGCTAAACTTCTGGCTAATCATCTTCCCCAGGTAGTTACTGGTAGTTTGATTCATGAAGACCTGATGGGTTTTATACTTGGAAAGTCTATGTTGGTGAATATTAGTTAATTGCATCTGCATTTACGGCTTCCGGTTAAAAATAAGGCTATGTTCACACGGTGTAACTGCAGGACGTATTTCGCCCCGCAGTTACACCATGGAGGGGGGGAGGGCGGGAGCATTTTGGAGAATGCTACCTCCTCTTTAGAACTTGCGGTCCCAGTGATTAAATAATTTGGGGGATATTTCAGTCTTTGTATAAATTGGGCCAAGTCAGTGCTGATGCCAGTAGATGATCCTACAGTGGAATTTAATATCCCGCAAGCCCCTATTGTGACTGCTCAGTAATTTAACTATTTGGGGAACTATATCTCAATGTCTTTTACAGAACTTGAGAGGATAAACCCAGGGCCATCTTTTCCATTGGGCACACTAGGCAGTTGCCCAGGGGCCCCACAAGTATGGGGGCCCCAGGTAGTATATGTATGTCCCAGGAATTTAACTGTTTGTGTGTTTTTTAGGAAGTGCAAATAGTTAAAAACCATGGTGGAGAAGGGAGCCAAAGGCTCCCTGTCCTGCCAATTAGTCTTGTAGGCTGCAGGCTGGCAGTGCCCAGACATAAGTGGTGTGATAATGAGTGTGCTTGGGAGAGGCAAGAGGCAAGGCCTAGTGTGATGTCATGTATTTGGGCAGGGCCCACTGCAGTGTTATGCCCGGGGGCCCATAATGCTGTTAAAATGGCTCTGGATAAACCTAGACCCACTTTTCATGCGTTTTAAAAATAAGTTGCTGACTTGACGCTAGCTCCCCTTGACAGTGGTGGGGAGAACAAATTTAGTGAAAATGATTTGGATGCCTCAGCTCCTTTATTTACTCCCCAATGTCCCAGTCTGGGTCGTGAGATTGCAAATGAACAACATTGTTTGTTGCAAGTTTATTACATAGAGTATATCGTACACCTCAATTTCTGCATGAGATTGGGCTCAGAAATCGTCACTATATAATAGGTGTAATATCCACCCGGCTAGCCTTCTGCACGTGATGTGGAACTGTCCAAAACTGGAGCAGTATCGGAGAAACTTTATTCGATGGATCAGCCCGGTACTTTCTATCTCTTGAAAGTACACCTTTGACGTGTATCTTGGGGCATGCAATGACTGATGCATAATGAGAAGATAGCAGTGGCCCGAGTACTGTTCATAGTAAGGAAGGTAATCAATTGGACATTGCTTGTTCCGGATTCATATACTGTTGCTGAATTTGTAAAAAAAAAAAAAAAAAAAAAAAAGTGAATTGGTTAATATCCTTAGAGATGGAATATAACATAAAAAGACACAGGGCCTCATGTGTGAAAACAGTCTAGGTCTAAGACTTTTTGTTGCCAACAGCAACTAATTAGAGCTCCCCTTTAATTTCATATAGTGTGCTGGAAAAATTAAAGGGGAGCTCTGGTTGCTATGGGTAACAAAGAAAGTCTTAGACCTAGACAGTTTTCATAAATGTCCCCCATAGCTTGAATTCCCCCGCTCATCTAATTGGGGATAGAGTATTTCATATTTAATAGTATGGAGGATGCACCTGGTAGTGGTGAAGGCGATTTGGATTTTCTCATGTGTTATTCTGTCTTGTGATAAAAGCAAATATTCTCTTGCTGGAACACAGGAATTGACACCTTTGAATATACCTGTAAATTATTTGTTTTGTCACCCTTGGGTGTATGTTACATACCTATTTGTAATGATTGTATTCGTTGGAGGGTGAAAGGGTGTTTTGTATTATTTGTTACATACAAAAAATGCAAACAATAGCAATAAAAAAATTATTCATTACAAAAAAAAAAAAGGTCCCCCAATTGTCCATCCCTTAACCGCCACAGTTGCTATGAGGGGAGAGGTATCTACCTCTGAGATTTGCAAACAACAACTGAGAAAGTGTGCTAAGCTGCATTTGGAATTCCCATAGAAATGAATGGAAGGAGCCATGCTTGGCGTTCATTAGAATGAAAATACAAAATTTCTAAGATTGCGTTCTACAGATATATAGTAAAATAATATTACCCTAAGTTTATGATGTGGCCATTAATTAAAATATAAATTTGTTAAAATTGTATATATTGCCCTGTTTCATTTAGGTTAAACTGCGGTATATTTCAAGCCAGTTAAGTGTACTTGAATACATTGTTATTGACGTGTGATGAAATTGTTAAAATCTTCATATTGTAATGTGTCATGTTCCCCAACAGCATGCCCAGGCTCAGGAAATGGCTGCTTTGTCCTCTTCAAAGAAGAAGCAGAAGTTTGTCAACCTTTACACTAAAGAAGGACAGGATCGCTTGACCGTACTGATCCCAGGCCGGCATCCGTGTGACTGTCTGGCCCAAAAGCATAGGCTTATTAACAACTGCACGACTTGTGGACGTATTGTGTGCGAACAAGAGGCATCCGGACCGTGTTTGTTTTGTGGCAACCTGGTGAGATTCCTTGCTTTTTCTAGATCTAAGAGTATGTTCACATGGCGACTTGCGGCGCGTACCTGTGCTGATCAGCACGTTCTTCTAAAGTGCGGTGGGGAAGCCCCCTGGCTGGCCCCATTCACCTTTCATTATCCTTCCTCATATACGCCGAAAAGAAGTGACATGTCGCTTCTTTCTGCCGGGGAAGATGGCAGGTAATCATAGCTCTATATCATTACCCTAATTACAGGATGTATTTCGGGGTGCATTGCAGCTTAGTAATGCCCCAAAATAAGTCCTGAAATAAGCCGTGTGAACATCCCCTAAAAAAAAAGTTTAAAAAAAAGCATGTAAATGATACCGTAGTAGGTTAAAATATAAGGGAACGTTTCTGACATCATTTAAAGGGGTTGTCCATGCTAAAATTTCATTTTAAATTGGTGCTGTTGCCTTTAGAGAAAAAAAAAGTTATTTCCCTCCGTTCCAGTGCTGCCTCTCCTGTTAGCATCCTGGTCCCCAGTGTTGGAATATTACCGCAGCAGCTGCTGATTGACTGCAGCGGTCACATGTCTTTTCCTATATAGATATTGTGACAAGACAGAGCAGCCCTGTGTCTGGTAGCAATTCATGGCTTCTCTATATTCTAGTGAAAATCCCTGTGGTCAGGCCTCCACTACTGAGGATTTAAAATGCCCTAAATACCAATAATACAGTGCGTAGACTTAGGCTAAGTTCACACGGCATAATTGCGGGGCGGAAGTACGCCCCGCAATTAGGCCGGGACTTCGGGGGTTTGTGCCGATTGGGGCGTACTCCCACACACAGACATTCATTACTAGCAATGCGTATTCGCTGCTAGTAATTGACGACATGTCACTTATCTCCCCCTGCGGTGCATTGTACGCCCGGGGAGAGGGGGCGTAATCCATAGTTCTCTATGAGAACTGTGGAATACCGTAATGACTGGGACGTATTTTGCTCATATTTGAGCGGAGATTTTGCGGCAAAATGCGCCCCAATTTACCCGGGTGAACATAGCGTTAAGGTGAAACCATGGAATAGTGTGCAACCTCAGCCATCAACTTCTAGAGCTTGGGGGAATAGCGTAGCTTTGGACCTCTATCTACAACTTTTGGTGAAGAGGTCTCATTTGAACCCCCTCTCCCCAAGTGATGCTATTTAGAAAATGGAATAAATGCCGTGCTTAGCCAAAGTATAATGCTACAATATAGAGTATACTGTCCTAGGTACTTTTGGGAAGGATAAAGCATTAGTTGGTCTCATGCAGTGGTGTACTTTGGATTCGGGTTGGGCCCATGTGGCTTGACCTAAATTGTGCTAGAGATTGCAGAAAATTTGTGCAACCACTTGTCAGTGGGGAAAATGGAAAGTGTATCTTTCACGGAATGATGCACTACTTTTTTCCTGTTTGACTGGCAGTCTGACAATTGGTTGCACAATTTTCCGACAATCTCAAAATTGGGGCCTTGCCAAAACGGCTCAACCTAAATCCTAAATTGACCACTAACCAGATGTATATACTACAGCTCTATGCCTTGTTACCTTTAGAAACAGGAATCTGCAATTTATTTTACCCTTCACCCACTGTAATTAAAAAAAATAAAATAAATACTTATAATTTAAAAAAATGGTTACAATGTAAAACCCTGTCAACATAATGGGCATCGTACTGAGGGATCTTTCAAAATCCACATCAAAACCCTTAAAGGGGTTTTCTCACCATGCCGTTTCACAGAGCCACAGGCAACGTCAGACTCAAATGTCCTGGTTAGGCTGTGGGTAGTTCTACAGCAGTGACTGGCATATCAGCTCTGCTATTCCTAGCTGATTCTATTAAAGTAACAGAAGCGCTGGAGACTCGGGGCTCATCCCCACGCAGGGCTGTGGAGTCGGTAAGCCAAAGTCCCGACTCCGACTCCCTCATACATATAAGATAACTTAATTTAAGCTTTTTAGCATCCTTATGATACAATAATCAAGCTATTTAGGTAGAATATAAAATATATTTATTGGATACAACTTTAGAACACAAAAAACTTTATTAATTGCAAATATGCAAAACGCTGCAGTAAGTGGGAAAAAAAACAGCTTTCAACAAAAACGTCCTGAATAACATTTGTGGAGTCTATGAAATTGTTCTGAGAAATAGTATCGCCTCCATCAGATCCTCCTTCATAGATGACCTCGCATCTGATCTCAATATTTTCAGGCTAGAGAATGGCCTCTCTACACTAACTTGGGTTAGTGGCAAAGCGGTCACCACATGGGCAACATCTCTAACAATCTCGGGTATAAAGGAATTGCCTCATGCACAGTCAGTTTTGATGATGGGTTGAACTCTTTCTACTTCTTTGAGAGCAAGTGAAAAATTTTGCTGAAAATACAGTCAGTCTGTTTGCTGTGGGAGGGGAATCTTTTTCCCTGCGGCAACGCTTTGCTGCTCCATGTCTTCCAAATTACTTTTCAAAGTTAAACTCTTCATCTGATGAGGCTGAAGATATGGCAGCAGCACCTGGCAAGCCCCAAATTTCCCTTTCTTCTTTTGGCAGTCCTGTAGCCCACTCATCTAATTGCTACCTCAGTCAGAGCTTCTTTACCTTTAGTAATCTGTTGATCATCCAGCAATATATGATGACTTGGGTCCACATAAACAGCTGCCAAAAGAATTTTATTATCTAATAAGTGTCTCTCTCCTTTTCATTGAACAGCAAGCCATCTGCGATTAAGCCTCCTCTTTGGGATAGGCTAAAAAGCAAGTTCTTCCACTCCTTTCTGAAAGTTCCAGGAGTTAAATCCTCAGCTTGTAATTTTTTGGTCACTGTGAATGGGTGTTGAAGCAGTTCCTTTAATTCAGCCACCTGTGTCCATTGACCTTCACTTAATGTTACCTGAGGGTTGGCCATGTCCACAAGAAAGGGTTTCAGCTCAACTAATCGTTCAATCATCAAATAAGTACTGCCCCACCGAGTGGCTTGATCTACAATTGCCACTTTCCCAGCACGTCTCTTCAAGATAGAATCAATTTTAGGGGTTCGGGCATGCAATAGCCAATTGCCTCACCTTTCCAATCAGAGTCCCAGCATGTCCCTCTTGCAGACTGTCTCTTATCGCCAGCTGCAGTGTGTGCACAGCACAGCGCATGTGATAAATATGACAGAATTTTGAAGCAGCTTCAGCAAGATCTAATTCTAGAGTATCATGTTGCTGTTCTGTAGGAATATCCGTTTGTTCCTCAGTTACAAGATCAGGACTGTGGCCTTCCATCTCACACATACTGAATCCAAAGTTTTCTTCTAACTGTTGTTCACCTTCCTTATTCTCATTCATCAGTTTAATTGTACGTGTCATATTTGAAGCATTGTCTGTTACAATAGCAAGAATCTGTTCTTTTTTGAGTTCATAATCTTGCAGAACATTTTCCACTAAGGCCTGGAGAAACTGACTGGTGTGGTGAGCTTTAGTGTCCTTTACTGCCAGCGTCTTGGTAACAAATTTTTTGTTGTCACAAACAAATCGAACATTTATAGCAAAATAGTTCACTCTGTGACGTGTGCAGGCGTCCATTTTAAGATATATAAAGCGTCTCTTGAGAATCTTTTTAAGATCTTTTTGGTTAAAGGCTTCTTCAATCACTTTTCTAATACTTTCTCTTTCCAGAGAAACACCAAGTTTGCGGGCCATTTCTCCATTAAGAGCTGTAAAAGCTGGTCGAGCAAATAATGATAATGGTACACCGTCCTTCACAACAAGCTGTATGAGCTGTCTTTAAAACACATCTGCTGTCATTGTTACAGTAATTTTGTCACTTACAAAATAAAATATCTTGTTACTGATGGTTGAGACACTTTCGTCCTCCTTTGCCTGGCGGGAAGTGCTGGGCACTGGTTTTTTGGTGTCACTCTGAACCTTCTCAGTCACAGATTTGAAAACTTTAAAATGTCTTTTTAGATTGGAAGCTCTTGTAGGAGCGTTTTTATCGCTTCCTGAATATGCACTGATTTTGACATCACAGCATTTGTTTTCATCTGGGTCACTTATCTTACACTGACACACAAAATATTTTTTTATCTTCCGTCAGTGTGGAAATGCTCAAAGACAGCTGACTTCATAGGAAGCTTCTTAGACATTTTAATAATAAATTTTAAAATTCGTCCTCAAAATAATTTTGTCCAATGAAAAAAAAAAAAAAAGTATATTGTAATCTCTGAAAGAATAGCGAGTATAACTTTGGGTAGAAATAAAACAAACTTTGCATAAATCAATAGTACAGATATGTCATGACAAAAAGTTTGTAATATGTGTTTTATTAGATATCTTTATGCTGAACTTTCAGTATCAGGCTTTTCTCTGGATACAGGGCCTGATGTATGAAAACTGTCTAGGTGTAGAAGTTTTTGTTGCCCATAGCAACCAATCAGAGCTCTGCTTTAATTCTCCACAGCACTATATAAAAGGGGAGCTCTGATTGGTTGCTATGGGCAACAAAAAACTTCTACACCTAGACAGTTTTCATACATCAGGCCCTGGGTGTTTTACATCATACTGCTTCACAGTCTACAAAGTAAAACTACTAGCAGTGCTTTGGCAACAGCTTTTACAACTACAGTACTTTCTCACATGTGTGTTTCAGTATTTCTAAATATGAGATGTTAGAAAACAGTTTCCCCCCTTAAATTCTATGTATAGCATATATAAGCCATCAGAGCAGCTAATCTCTCCAAACGAGCTCAGAGGAGAAGCAAGAAAACACATGAAGCATACAGAGAGAACATATACTGGACAATTGATTTATGCAAAGTTTATTGAAAGTTTAGATATGCTAAGAAGTACTTGCCTTAAAGGTGTTTTCTCAGCACGCTGATTCACTGGCTGACAAGCAGTCACACTGTCTCCTCAGGCTGTGGGTGGGTCTCCAGCAGTGATTAGCATATATTAACTTCAAGCCCTTCTTCCGACAGAGCAGGAAATTGTGTTCTCCAACACAATTACAGATAAAGTCAAGCTTTTCAGTCCTCACAGTCACAACACTTGTATACTTTGCTTACTGCAGATAATGGTGCTAAGCCTTGTGAGTTCTCGCAGAACTCAGTCCCATCATTCCGTGGGGGTGAGGTTACCCTCTCAGCTAATCAGATAACAGGCTTTCTTTGGTATGCAGGTTACCATAGAAAGCCTGTTTGCAGTGAGAGACCTGCTGAACTGTCTATAGTTCATGACTGAAGTAATATCTACTGACCAAAATATTTACAAAATGTTGTCTATAACAGTCCCTTTATGTAGTAAGCAAAGTTCTTTAATCCTGTTTTCTCTAGCAGATCTGTGATGAGTGCAGCCATTCCTTCCCAGTGCTTTTTCCTCTGATCTGTAGCAAGAAGTTTCACAACTGAGCATGTACATAAAGTGCAGCACACATTCATTTCAATTAAGAGCCTAGATGCTTATATAAGGAATAGAGCAGACCTTAACAGGACATTACATTATTTTCACAAAATCTAATTAAAAAATATTCAGCACATACTGCAATGAACAAACTGGACCAATTTATTAAATATTTTGGGAGTCGGAGTCGGTCTCTTTTATTCCGACTCCGACTCCACCAAAATGGACTCCGACTCCACAGCCCTGTCCCCACGGCAAAGGAAAAATACCGGTCGGTTTATCCGACCGGTATTTGTCCTGTTTTAGTGCCATCCCCCCGGCCGCCGGGGGACAGCTTTTCTCTGCGATGAGCAGAGAAAAGCCCTCCCCCTTTCCATTGATATGTTCATATTCTGTCCGAAAACCGGACGGAAGAATGAACATCATCAATGTTTTTTGGGTGGCCGACGGTTTGAAAAAAAGTGGGGACTGCTGCACGGGTTTTCCATAGAGCTCTGTGTGTTAGTTTGCAGCCGGTTTTTCAGACGGTCTGCAAAACCAGCCACAAACTGGTGCTGTGGGGACATGGCCTTAGACAGCAGTGTACAAGGCTACAGACCTCTGAGGCTTAAAACTTGTCATTACTTAAGATAAATAAAGCTTCTGTGCTAGAGACTCACCATAGTTGAACTGATTGATAGTAGTTTAGAGCAATGAGCAAGCAGGAAGAGGTTTTCGGTATCCTAGAGAAAGGTGTACACTAGCAGTAGACAAAATCTTCTTTCTCTTGAACAAAGCAAATCCAACAAAGCAATGTATTTGGTAAAAGTCCTCATTTACCTTTCCCTACATGTTAAAAGCTAATACTTGTGGTGAGAAAACACCATTAAACTGGTATACCTTAATTTTATAGCAAAGTGAATTTTTCCTGAAAAGTGGTTTGGTGTTTATTAAATTAGCTTATAATGATCAACCTTAATTTAAACACTTGCTTTATTATTGTCTCCTCTTAGGTGTGCACAAAAGAAGAACAAGATATTTTGCTAAGAGACTCCAACAAAAGTCAGAAATTAAGGAAAAAACTCTTGAGCGGTAAGCTAGATATGTTTTAATCCAATGAGTTTGTAAGAACAATGGCAAAGTGCACACATCCCTAACTGCATAGCTGATGTTCTAGGCATAACCTGCATTTTGGGGCAGTTGGTTGGACTTCTATACATTATGTAGTATGAATAACCAAACCTGACACTTATTAAGCAGTGGTATATAGGGAGAATTGTGCTCTCACATCTGTAGAATTGTGAATGCAGCTCTAGTTGAGAATGGGGAATATTGCATGACATTCTAGTTAAAGGGGTTTTGCCAGGACGTGCCTTATCTGCTAAGAAGCAATTGTAAACAAGCCACCCTGAGCTAAGAGAGAGAGAGACACAGCCAGAGCACAGAGCTGCATAAGGGATCGTGTGAAATGTTCACTCAAATAATCAAACTACAACTAGTGGATTCTGTATACAAAAGACAACACCTTTTCTCCACAGCAGCTTGAAAGCTTCTTCATTTTATCTGTTATCAGATAAAGCAGGGATCTACTCAGATAATCACATTACAACTAGTGGATTCTGTATACAAAAGACAACTTATATCTACCCGGTGCCTTGAAAGCTTCTTCAGCTCCCTTTCATCAGATAAGAAGTGTTCTCTGCAAGCCTGGCCAGCAGCTCTTGTCACTCTGCCTGGTCCTATCTAGTGCAAGCTTTTAAGTAACTAAGGGCAGGTAAGGCAGCCTGTAGCTCTCTCAGGCTGCAATTTTTGTAATCGCATGTATTTAGAAAAGTGATTACCCATTTTGGAGGATCCCATGTCAACATTACATTGTGGCAAAACCCCTTTAAGTGAAGTTGTTGAACTTTTTTTCTGTATAAAAAAATAACTATAACTAAATTCTTCATCTGCTTTATGAATATGTGCTGAATCCAGAGTGAATATTTTTTCTTATTTCAGAACTATATTGTATTTATGATTATATTTTGCTTTGGTGTTAAACTTTTGGTTATAGTTTCAGATCTTAGTTTGACTGGAGGATGAATTGCATTGATACTTTTTGTGTTTCACAGATTACTAGAAAAAAAAATACAGTTAGATGTTACAACCTATATATAGTGGGCTACAAAAGTCTTCATGCACTTTGCGCTGTTCCTTATTTGTAAACATTACAGCCACAAACTTAAGGCTATGTCTACACTGCAGTGGACAAAAACGACCTGAAAACGAATTACTAAAAACGTTCATGAAACTGAGTTTTTTGTCCACTGCCTGTCAAAGCAGCTGAAAAAACGTCCGTTTTTTGGAGCATCTTTGCTCTGCTTTTTAATATATGCACAAATTAAGCCATTGGATGTAAACTACACCCTACAGGTGGAGTTAACATGTTAAGTAGTCACTTCCTTAGATCACTGTAGCCATAGTGAGCACATTGTCCTTTGTGTGCTACTACTTTATTAAATTTTGCACCAGATTCTTGCACCAAAATCCACAAAAACCCACATTATCTTTGCATACAGCAAGATAACTGTATTAGCGTCAAAATCTGTAAAGAAAAGGATTTTGGTGTCAAAATCCCAAAAAACGCATTATTGCGCCAAATTCCGTAAAAAAAAAATATTTTTAGTGTCAGAAGCGAGATCACTTTATTAGCACCAACATTTTTAACGATATTGAACTTATAGCCCAAATCCGTAAAAAAAACGGATTTTGGCACCAAAATCCGTAAAAAATGTATTTATTTGTGTCAAAAGCTAGATCACTTAGCGCCAAAATCTGTAAAGATACGGATTTTAGCCCAAAAAGCCATAAAAAAACGGATTCTGGTGCGGAAATCTGTAAAAAAAAAAAAACGTATTTTTTGGCGTCAGAAGCGAGATCACTTTATTAGCGCCAATTGTAAAAGAAAAGGATTTTAGCGCCAAAATCCCCAAAAACGCATTATTGCGCCAAATTCTGAATTGCGCAAAAATCGTTAGCGACCAAAGCATGATCATTTTATTACAAAAGGTACACAAAAAGGACACATAAGACACTTGTATGCAAATTTGATATGGATTAACCTTTGTTACCACCCATTATAGGTGTAACTTGGGTCTCTGGGAGGGTTTTCATTGAAAAATCGCGGCAAAAAACGCCACAGAAACGCGCCAAAAGACGTCCGGCGCTTTCCATAGACTCCTGTAGTAAATTTTCTGCCCTGCGCTGGTGTTTTTTAGAGCATGTTGCAAAATACGACCAGGAAAAAAAACGAGCAGAAAAAAGCTCAGTGTAGACAGCAGGAGGGTTTTACATTAGAGTCTATGGGAGATGATTACAGTCGTTTTTCCAGCGTTTTTAGAAAACGAAAAAAGCTGAAAAAACGGACGTTTTTCTGTGCAGTGTAGACATAGCCTAAATGAAAGCTGCAGGCAACTCATGTTTAATGACAAGAATATAATTAAAGTAAAAAGTAATAAAAGAGGGGAACAGTAAACAGCAGAACTGAAGCAAGAGAGAAAAAAACAATGGCTGTTTCTATCAAATTTTATGTGATAGAGCAACACAAAGTAGCAGGTATTTGTGAAGTGTAAAGAAAATGATGCATGCTTTTCCAAATGTTTGCAAATTAAAAAACTGAGTAGTGTTGTGTGCATACGTGTTCAGCCCCCTGTACTCTGATACCCCTAAATTGAAATCCAGGATGACAAATTGCCTCTAGAAGTCACTTAATTAGTAAAAAGAATATATCTGGATATAATTTATTCTCAGTATAACTACAGCTGTTTTGTGAAGGCCTCATAGGGTTGTTGGAGAACATTAGTGAACAAACGGCAGCATGAAAACCAAGGAACACACCAGACAGCTCTGGGATAAAGTTGTGACAAGGATAGGTTTTAATAAAAATTGTTCAAGCTTTAAAGAGGTTGTCTCACTACAAGGATTGCTTTTTATGTTAAAGATCTTGCAAAAACAAGTCACTTTGCAATATACAAAAAAAGAAAGTTCACATATGTGAAAGGAAGAGTATCGACTCACCACTTGCTGTCTTGATGATTGCACCTGTTCTTTCCTGCTTTACGCAGCCTGCAGCTTCCACACGCCCGGTCCTCTGGCTCCCGGCCGAGAGCCCACATATGAATACACCAAAGTAGAAAAGAGGAGGTCCAGCGTAGATGCAAAAGTAAATGCTGCTTTAGTCTTTGTACAAACAATGCAGAGGGTACACTGGTTTCCACCAACGCGTTTAGGGAGCCCTTGTTCACAGTGACAACATGTATACTAACTGACATTACCTATATAGTGACGCCGACATTAGGTAACCGCCTACTTCCAACGTCATTTCCTTTGTTAAAAATAAATTCAACTTATACACCTTAAAAATCGAATTTATCCTTATGGGAATGTGATTATTACTTCTCTCTTTTTTTTTATCTTCCCTTAATACATATACGCAAGATCGTTCCTATAGTTTAACCCATGTGCTTCCCTTAATCGCACCTGCCGTTTCCAATCACCTCCATCTCTAGGTTTCGGCACTTTCTCTATTGCAAAGCAGCACATACTTTCCATATTATTCTCGTGCTGTTCTATAAAGTGCTTCGCTGCTCCTGAATATGTATTAGTTCCCTTTCTTATACTGGCCACATGTTCTGCAATCCTTGTTTTAAACTTTCTAATGCTACTACCTATGTAGCTTTTTTTTTTGCATGTTACACATTGTATCATATAAATTATATGGTCTGTATCACAATTAATGAAATCCCTTATTTTGTACACAGTTTGTTCCTGTTCATCTTTCCCAAAATTTTCTTTTTTCTTTACATATTTACATACATTGCATCATTTTTTTCCACATCCATAAAAGCCTTTTTGCGATAACCATGTAGTTTGTTCATTGATGTGAAATCACTGGATGTTACTGTGTGACCTATGGTTTTATTACGTTTAGCAACTACTCTAATTCCTTCATCTATTATATCGGCCAGAATGGACGATATAATTTACTTTTGCATCTACGCTGGACCTCCTCTTTTCTACTTTGGTGTATTCACTTTGCAATATGTGTCCATTAACAGTGTCCTACCTGTTCTGAGATTTTCTCTCTTGTATGGGCTGCATCAGCTCCTGTGGTTGCTATAGCTACAGACCTATTTGAGCTCTCCTGATAGGCTACCAGTGCTGGTCGCTATAGCTACAGACCTGGCTTCTACTGCAGCCTAATGGAAGCCAGTAAACATGCCCTTGAATTCAAAGTGAAACCAAGAAAACAGGACTGTGGTGATATGAATCAATGTAGTGAGACAACCCCTTTAACATCTCACAGAGCACTGTCCTCAATCCAAATGGAAGGAGTATGGCACAACTGCTAACCGTCCACCTGAACTGACTAGAAGAGCACTAAGAAGCAACCAAGAGGCCCAGGGTCACTCTGGAGGAGCTGCAGCTCAGGTGGGAGTATCTTTCCACAGAACATTTATTAGTTGTGTACTCCACAAATCTCGCCTTTATGGAAGAGTAGCAAGAAGAAAGCCCTTTTTAAAAGTAAGTCATAAGAAGTCCCATTTTCAAAAAGCTATGTAGGGGACACGGGAAACATGTGGAAGAAGGTACTCTGGTATGATGAGACCAAAATTTAACTTTTTGGCCTAACTGCTTAACACTCAGAGTTGTTGGGGGAATGGATGGAGCTAAATGCAAGGCAATCCTGGATGAAAGCCTGTTAGTCTTCTAAAGGCTTGAGACTGGGGTAAGGATTCACCTTCCAGCAGGACAACAACCCTAAACATGCAGCCAAAGCTACAATGGAAGGGTTTACATCAAAGCATATTCATATGGGCCAGTCACAGTTCAGACCTAGATCCCATTGACAATCTATGGCAGGAAATTGCTGTTTGCAAATGTTCATCAACCAATCTGACTGAGCCAGAGCTATTTTGCAAAGAAGAATGGGCAACATTCCAGCCTCTAGATGTGCAAAGCTGGTAGAGACCTCTCCCAACAGACTTGCGGCCGTCATTGCAGCTAAAGGTGGTTCTACAAAGTATTGACTCGAGGGGGCTGAATACATATGCACTCCACACTTTTCAGTGTTTTAATTTTGTAAAAAGCACGTCATTTTCTTTACACTTCCCTGTCTACTTTCTGTTGCTCTATCACATCAAATATAAATAAAATAGATTTACATTTGTGGCTGTAATGTTTAAATATGAGGAACAGTTCAAGGGGTATGAATAGTTTTGGAATTCAATGTAAATCCTGGAATATAGGAGACTTTAATGGCCTAGTAGACAGAACCAAAATTTGGAGTCTATATACAGTACTATGCTTCGCATCCAAATAAAGATGATATTTAGGTGGAGCATCTCCAGGGATGGTGCTTTGCTAGGGCATTGATTTGTAGAAAAGGTTGCCTGTACAATACTCCTTCAAAATGACATTTTTAACTGAACCTTAGACACCACATACAGCCCCCTAAGTATGCGTCATTACAATAATTGTTCATTTTACAGTTGGGGACAAGTATAAAAAAATTAGCCCAAACGTAAGGTTCTTCTGCTATAGCCCCACTAAAATACCCCATGCCATGTGTTTGCTGATACCTTAGTTCCCCTAGTTAGTAATTCGTGAAATACGGTGCAAAATACGTCCCAATTTAAGCCGTGTGAACATAGCCTTAGAGATAATTAGCTTTCTCTGGAGCTCTGTCTGTCCCGGTGATGTCACTCTCTGCACTAATCAGATATAAGGGTATGTTCACACGGCGTATTGGAGCGCGTACTGTACACTCTTCAATACGCTGGGTGTTTTGGAAATATGGGCTGATCAGCGTGTACCTCTAAAACACGGGGGGGTGGCCCCATCCACATGCATTGTTAGCGGCGCGCAATGCCACGAACAATTGACATGTCGCTTCTCTCAGGCGTAATTCATAGTTCTCTATGAGAGCTATGAATTACTGTAATTGCGACGCGCATTTTGCACATATTAAAATGCGTGTGACAATAAGGTAACCATAGAAACCTGTGTGCACTTGGCGCACATAAAATGTCTCCTATCTCATGACTAAAGTTAAATCTATTAACCAATGTATTTAGAAAAAGTCTTCATTTAACTGTTCCCTAATGTTGAAAGCTAATCTTTCTAGTGAGAAAACCCTTCAGGGACACGGCAGTAACATGTACAGAAGTGTATTTTCTATTCAGATAAACGGGTAACCTCTGTATTATCACATAATTTCCCAAAAATTGGGAATCTCGCAAGAGAACAAAGAGTGACTTTTGATCACTATATTTACTATTTTGCCATAGGCAAACTTAAACTCTATCAGTTCTCTATCTGTTAAACACTAAAACGTAACTTTTATTATATCTAACTCTCAACCTCTATACACACTATTTAAAAACCTGATCTCTCACCTCATCATTTAACCCTTTTTGCTTCTGAAAGAGGGAATAACTCCCTTTCTATTATCAAGTCTCACTCACCACTAGATGGTTAATTTTCATCACAGTGTCCTTCGTATCTTTAAGCTATGAAGGAAGGCCTGTGCCAATGGGCATCAGTTTACGATCAGCATACGTGGGGCCTTATTTGTTCTGTGTCTATGAGATTAGGGACGACTGCCCAAGTAGTTGGCTTGGGATCCCTTACTGAAGCTAGTACTTTGCTATAGATATAAGGCTCTCCTGTTAATAGGTGGGGTTCCACCTCTGTATTATGACACAACCTTTTTATAGATATCCTACTTCTGGAACACTCTGCTAGGCTGTGGCTACTTAGTTGCATACAAATCCTGCATGAGATTTGTGCTCTCAATGCCACTTGTAATACTCTCCTTTAGGAAATGGTTACCTGTAACCATATAAATGTTGCAACATGTACCACAATGTCAATGTCCCAGTTTGATGCGAGGTTAAATTCAACTTTACCCATTGGAACAATAGAAGTCTCGCGTTGCCTTTCTTTCTGTTGAGGAACACATGTGATTTTTATTGCAGGTGCTGAAACAAATTTAAAAATGGATCTTCTACCACATCAGGAATTGCGCTTTAAGGAAGGATTAGACAGGGCCATGCAGCATCGTGATAAGCTCCTGGAATATGATAAGACAAGGTATTTCCTATAGTTACATGTAATATTTGCATGCTTAAGCCCACCTGCCAATCAGCAAGGTGACCTCAATACATGTGGAAACCTACTCTATTATACCTTGGTGCCTTTTCTGACCTCCACATTTCAGGGAGAGAAGGCCCCAGCTACCGGTTACTCTGCATTGATTTAAAAGCCTGTGCAGGTCGCCTTGCTGATTGGCAGGTGGGCTTATGCAGTTTTGAACAAAAAATGTCAACTAAGAACCTCAACAATTTTTCATGTATTCTAAGTAGCAGAAATGCTTTTCCAAAAATGCCTATGTTGTTTGATAGTTTTTTTTAGTGCTAGTAGTATGCTACTGATATTGGATTGTGTTTGTATGTTAATGTCACACCATTGTGAACCTCTGTTCATTTTTTTTTTTTTTTTTTAAATGTTTTTTTGGGGTGTACAGACCAAATATTTTCTATAGTATTTTGTGTTGGACACCTAAAAAGTGCTGGGCAGCATGCCCAATCGAATAGTGGTGGCGTAATAGGCTGTAAGTCAGCATGGTGCACAACCCATATCTGCATAAATGACACCCTTTTGTATCGCCTTATCTATATTTAATTATAATACCAGCAATCACACCCCTCCTCCCCCTCATACATAGAAGTCATGTGAGTGGTTGTCTTATCGGTATTTCCGCATTTGTGCAATCTCCCCCTGAATTACCGGTCAAATTTTGGTTTAATGCATATTGCACATTTTGTGTTAGTACAATAAACCTCATTTCAATCTGGAAATATTACTGTGTCCATCAGTTATTAGATATATCAAATGGAAATGGCTGTTGCAAACACCCAAATATTTAGAACTAAAAATGATTAAGATTAATAGGGGTGCCCAAACTTTTTCATATGACTGTATACTGTGGCTTTTCTGCATACTGGTGTGAACAGGTATCAAATCAATGTGCAGGTTTTTTTTTTATCATCTAATTGTCCCCCTAGTGGAGGGGTGTGTGAGCTACTGCTCAGCAATTACCTGCACGGTTTGTTTTCAAAGTAGCACAGGGGCTTGTGTTGCCTCCTACTGGGTTCAGTCTTTATTCCAGCCATTGAGCTGTAAGTATAGCTTTATTGTGTTATTGAGTTGAAGACCTGGTTGAGTGTGAAGCAAGTTCTGACTCTATTTCAGATCCTGAGTTAATGAGGCTCTTTAGGAAACCCAGGAGAGCTCCTTTAAGAAGATTGTGAGTTTCTCAGTTAGAGCTTGCTGTCTTTCTCAGACTGGAGAACAACAGGTGCTGCTAACTTGTCTGCTTGCCAGGGCTGAAGAAGCATTGGTGTGAACTTTCACAGACCACAATGAAAAATAGATATGAACCAGCACTGCTGTCCTCTTCTGGCATTCTAGGTGTAGACACTTCTGAAATAGGGAGGAATCTTGCAATGTACTGGAGAACAAATCAGAAGCACTTTTTATTTTTCTTTATTGTCTAGAAAGTATAAAACAAATTGTAAAGTACATGACAAAAAACTTAAGGTAATACAATGCCCCAGATGCAGCCACACAGCCTACAGCCGTTTTGTGATCAAGCACACTTCCCGGGGAATCAAAAATTTTGCTTGTTCTCCTGGCTAGGTTCGGGCCCAGGGTTAGTAAGGGAACCTTTTAAAGGAATTTTTTTCGCTTATCGTTCGGTTTTTCTTTTGTAGCTTGTTTTTTTTTTTTTTTTTTCAGTTCCTGAAATCCGGGGGGTTTTTCTTAACTGAAGGGGGTGACATTTTCCCTCCCTCTTCACTGTTCTGCTCGCTCCCAAGTCAGGTGTTCTACCCCCCCCCCCCCCAAAACCAACCACCATCCTTTCTCCTTTTGCAGTCTTATTTTGTAAAAGCTGTTTACATACCACGGGCTGCTTTGTTACAGTAGACAGTTTTATGAACTCATTGCCTGATTTAATCCTCTCAAGCTGGAGGTTTTTTTACAGTTGAATCCAGTCTTCTATGAACTCCCAGAGCACAGACCTTTTCCCCCTTCTATACAGGGATTAGGCACCGGCCCAAAAATTCTGTGTTTTCTGATTTAAAGCGCTGCTGTGTCACGAGGAGCTGGTGGCCGCAGGAGGAAATGCTCTGGCTCTTAACCGTGGGGAGCATTAGGCACCGAGGCAAAAATATTGCTTTTTTCGATTGTAAAGCAGTTCTGTCTGAGGAGCTTCGGGCTGACAGAGTAATTGTTGCCGGCCCCTTTATTTGATGGAGAGGCGGGAATACGCCAGGGCCCCAAACAGAATTTGAATTAGTAGAGCCGTCAGCCAAATGAAATAAAGGGGAGGAGGGAAAAAGAAGGACACGGGGGGAACTGTGTTTACAGAAAAAAAAGAAAAAGATACTGTGTTTAACAAGACAGCTTTGCTAATGACATCCAATTGCAAAGTTGCTTGTTTTCACTGTCCCCTTATTCTGAAGACCATTTAATGTAATGATACAACCCCTTTAATGTTTAGTTAGAGGCTTGATGGCCTAGGATTTATTCTGTGTATATTGTACACTGACTTGTTATGGTAAGATGAACCAGGTATAAAGCTGGCTGAGGTTGGATTTAAAACCAACCCAGTTTGGATTTAACTGTATTGATTGGCCAAACGTCTAACAAAAGGAAAGAAATTGGAAACCCCCCCCCCCCCCCACCACACACACCAGGTTCTACAAATAAAAAAGATTTACCAAAACGGCAAGTCACAAAATTCCCCCATGGTTTCCAGCCCAAAAATTTGATCTGTTGCTGTGGGGGCCCCTTATTGCATCCATAGTTCACTCCTATTATTGCCCATTACTGTTTACCCTCTGTCAGCTTTACTTCACCCTATATTTGGCAGCCACAGTGCCCCCTTGTATTTTTCTCCCACAGCATCACCATTATTACAGTTTCATTATTATCACAGGTGGAAACAATATTCACCTCTATACTGACATTAATTCTAGAGATGATGCTGCTGTTCCTCTACCAGAATCTTGTGTTGTCTTCTAAACGCAAAGTGACCCCTGCTGTCTCCGAAAAGTGTTTTAAAAATGTTTAAGGCCCCCTTTCAGCTACTCGGAGGCTGCAGCAGTGACATTGCATTCGGCCGGGGCTGGGTGACCAAAAAATAAAAAGGCCCGAACCGCCAGAGCTGTCTATGGAACAAATGGCGGTATCAGCCATTACATGCATTACTCGCGGCGCGTAATCGCCGCAAATAATTGTCATGTCGCTTATGAGCGCTATGAATTACACCTCCCAAAAACCCGCCGTGGAACATCCCTTTTGGTTTGCAAAAATAGGGTTCAGGTTAACATTTTGCTCAGAATGGATTTTGGCTTTCTAGTTGGATACACATGGGTTAGCCCCTCTTACCCTTTTTAAGAGTTGAATTTCATAGTAAATGTCTTTAAAGTAGGGTGGTGCTAGCACATGGCTCTCTTACATAAGCTATTAATGGTGTGGGAACATATTTTTAAGATTTTTACCTCTTCATAAAGCTTTGTTTTTCCAACTTAAATTGCAACACACCTTTTTTATTTATTAAAATTTTACAAAAAATTGTGCCTTCTATAATCTTTTTGTTTTGCCTATTTACCATACAGCGTGCGACGCACCCACGTGATTGACGATGAGTCAGATTACTTCTCGACTGATTCCAACCAGTGGTTGTCCCAGGCAGAACGTGAGGCTCTTCGCAAAAAGGAGCAGGAGTTGCAAGAGATGCGTCATGCGTCTCGGCTTTCTCGTAAGGTGACTATAGATTTTGCAGGACGCAAAGTTATAGAAGAAGGAGGAGATCTGACCGAATATCATAATAGGTGAGGAAAAGACATGTTTAATATTCCATCCAGCAATGGATATGCCATGGATATTCAACATCTTTTTTTTTTTTTTTTTTTTTTTTTTTTTCAATGTAAGTTTTTTTTTTTTTAATGTAAGTTTTTTTTTGTTTTTTTACAACCATTAAAGCCACGCAGGGCTTTTTAACAGTATTACACACAATGCTTTAACGATGTAATAACATTAGCAGTGTACCACACAACGCAAATGATTTCAAATATTACACAATAATTGCTGTTATAAAACACGAGGCTTGAGAGCCGTCTTAGTAAGCACCCTAGATAACTGCAACTGACAGCCCTTTAAACAAAGAAGACAATTTCACACATAGACAACTACCAAGACAGGGGGGGAGACACAAGACAAGACACACAAGGACAAAGGAGTTTCCCCAGCTATACCCGCAGTCCAACCATATCTGTAGTATATCCTGATATTCAACATCTTTGAAATATCATGTGATATTTCGAAATGTTAAGGCATCTAAGCTACTGTGTGAACATACCCTTACAATGCAGTTAAAGCCCAATGCTAATTTCAAAGATAATCGGCATTGGAATCCCATTGTTGGTAGCCATATATGTGCAATTTTCATTTTGATCCAGGTATTTTTTTTTATTTTTTTAACCCCAGTGAATTCAATGGGAGCAATCTGAAAGTAAATACCTAGATAAATAGAATGTATGCTATTAGTATTTAAAAACTCCATGTTGTGGATATGAAAGCCGCGTGCAAAATTTTAAGCTACAGCGACTTCCAATAAAAAAAAAATAAAGAATTGGAGGCAGATTTAAGGGGAAATGGACATGGAGTTTGGTGTAGCATATGTGCTGATTGCACATGAAAATCAGCATCACATTGATATGTTCACAAAAATCTTTAATTTTGATTCAAATTTGATGTACATATTTAAACCTCCTATTGAGTTTAGTAGGAAAAAGCAATGTGTTAATGCCTCAGCGGATAGCATGCAAATTCTGTTTAGCGCCTGAACCATCTATGACACGGATTTAAAATCCACATGCAGAATTTTCATTGTGTGCACTGCTCAAGCAGATTCACCTTGAAACGTTGAAGCAGATTGTAGGAGAAATTGACGTAGGTATGTACTTAGAATATACAGTGGGCCATATGTATGAAACTTGTCTAGCAGTAAGACTGTCTTTATTGCCCATAGCAACCAATCAGAACTCCGCTTTCATTTTATATAGTTCTCTGAGAAAATAAAAGCTGAGCTCTGCTTGGTTGCCATGGGCAATGAAGACAGTTTTTACGGCAAGACCGGTTTTATACGTAAGGTCCACAGATTTGAACACACCCTACCACTGTTCATGCAGGATTGTAAAGCTGTCGCACACCGTCCGGAGTGCTCAATGTACTATTGGGGTATGTTCACATGGAGTAAATTCGGCATGCATTTCGGCGCGTATTTGCACTCTAATACGGGCGAGATGCACGCCGAAATTATGGTAATCCATAGTTCTCATAGAGAATTATGGATTACGCCTCGTCCCCCTGTGTATACATTACCATCGTATTTTACGTGCGGGGAGATAAGTGACAAGTCAATTACTTGTGACGAATATGCACCGCAAGTAATGAATGTCAATGGGGTCGGCGGGCCGCAACACACACAGCCACCACGGGAGTATGCGCGTATTAGCGCGGGCTCCCGAAAGACACGATGTACTGCGACGCGTACATCGTGTGAACATACCCTCAGCATGAAAACTTGATGAAGCCAAACCGAAACATGTTGTTTCCCATTAAAGTCTTTTCCTCCAGTCGGCGTCCGGGTGCTGTGTGTTAATATGCCCCATCTAACCATCCAGAAATTGACCAGGATCATTGTTTCAAAGCTGTTAACATGTGTTTATCGACATTTTTTTTTGCTGTAAAGACAATTGTTAGATTGCAAATATTTCATTGTCCTAACAGGTTTGATGAGGTTGTGCATGCAGTCAACTCTGGCACAATAGGAAAGCCAGGGAAAAGTTCAGGAGAGAAAACGCGGGATTCCCCGCTTTTGAATCCAGCCTTGGCGTTTCCCCCACCAGTGGTAAGCTGCTTCTGTATAATGGAGCACAAAGTGCTTTGTAATTGGGTTTGGGTAGAATATATTTAGAATATCTGTTCAGCAGTGATATAAGTGGCTATTCAACTTTACCTAAGGCTATGTTCACACGGCGTAATTGTGGTGCGCATTTCGCCGCATATTTGCGCTTTATACGCGGCGAGATGCGCGCTGTAATTACGGTAATCCATAGATCTCATAAAGAAGTATGGATTACGCCTCGTCCTCCCGCTTGTACAATACTACCGTATTGCATGCACGGGGAGATAAGTGACGGCATTTATTCGCGGTGATTACGCGCCGCGAGTAATGCATGTCTATGGGGGCGGCGAGCTGCTGGCCCCCCGTGCTTCGGGAGTACACGCTCATCAGCGCGAGCTCCAGAAACATACGGTGTATTGCGGAGCGTACTGTGTGCGCCGCAATACACAGTGTGAGCATAGCCTAACATTCCTGAGATTGTTAGAGTTTATCCTGGCACTTTCTGCATCAGCAGCATTTTTTCTACACCTGAAGTGAAAATCAGAACGATATCCTGGATCATTTAAACACATTGAAACCCATGCCCAGGAGGAGAGTGCATCTGTTCCAGGCAGATGGCTGAGTCTGGGCGCGCAGATGAGGATGACAAGTGTTAAACATGCTTTTTCAGCCTCTTAAGTGGGGCTTCTGTAGTCCCATCATATTAGTCTATATGATAATTAATGCAGTATATTACTAGCATTTCCTTTTACCAGCATATGCTGAAAGCTTCCTGTATATTTTGTAGTGTATTCTAGAAACCTAATGTATTATTCTAAGCCAAGAAAAAATGATTTCATGTTAGTTGGGACAGAGTTGATTTTTAAATTGAAAATTTTTATAACATTTTTTAACATAGGTAGAATGGACATTGCACACATATACACTTTACCAAAGGTATTCAGCATATAAGCCTAACAGAGATAATCTAATGAAAAAACATGGGAAGATCAGGTTGAGTACACAGTGTTTGAATATGCCGAAGGTTTTAAGGAAGAAAACTGCGACTTTGAGTGCAAATGTCAGAACTTAGAAACACTGAAATCACTTTTTTAGTCAGAAGATATAGAACTCCAAAACATAAAGACAGGGAACCACACGGACAAACGGAAGAAACGTCAGGGTAGGGTGGGTGGCCACAAGGGGAAAAGCTTCAGGAAGGACCGGCCAGAATTATGCAGTGTTCGTGATGCGAAAGACATCCCAGGCAAACCATGTTTTCTCAAACTGGTCTATTCTATCGTGCAAGGAGGCCGTCAAATATTCCATACGCCTGATCTCTGTAACTCTTTGGCAAAGGTCCTCTGCAGTTGGTGGCGCTGTTTGGCGCCATCTCCCCGAGATCAGGCACCTGGCTGCCGTTAGAATGTGTAGCATTAGAGAAGAGTCAGCCTTAGAGAGACCCTGTACCGGGCCACTCAACAGGTAGGTTAGAGGGTCAAGAGGAATCCTCACTGCCTGTGCAAGAGGTCCTGCACTTGCAACCAGAAGCCCTGAACTATCGGACAATCCCAAAAGATGTGGGGGAGCGTCCCGGTAGCGGAGTGACATCTCCAACAGAACTGGGGTAGCTGCGGATTCCACCTGTGTATGACTTCAGGGGTGTGGTACCAAAAGAGGAGTATTTTATATAGATTTTCCCTATATGTGGTGCAAATCGAGGACTTTGCCGCAGCCTTCCATATAGCTTGCCACGTCGGGTAGGGTATGTCCCTGCCCAGATACGATTCCCATTTCACCATGTACCTGTGTGTCGGGGCTTCATCGGGAAGCGGGTCTGAGAGAATGGTGTAGAGGGCCGAGATAAGCCCTCTAGTGGAGTGGCTTGCCTTACATATTTGTTCAAATCGAGTGGGGATGGATAACGTGGACGTGCCAAACAGAAGACAAAAGGTGCGATGTCTGCAAGTAGTGAAACCTCGATCGTTCTGGGAGCTGATAGTCTCTCTGGAGAGTTGAGAACGGTATCAATCTCCGATCCGCAGCCCTGGCAATATCCACAAATCGGAATAGACCATGCCCCAGCCACGGTCCAGCAACCAGCCTCGAGGACCCAGTGGGCAGCAGGGGGGTGCATAAAAAGGAGGCCATTGGGGATGCCCTAGAGGCCAACTTAAATCTGCTCCTACAGTGGTTCCAGATCTGTTGGGTAAATCTAATAGGGCCCAATAGGTAGCCCAGGTTAGGCAAGGGTCGAGAGTGCCAGAGGAATGCGTTCGGATGGATTGGGGCGAGCCAAAGCTTCTCGATCTCCATCCATTTGGAGTACGCCCGGAGGGTAGACCATGCCAGAATGCGGCGCAGGTGTAGTAAAGGAGGATGTCAGGAACGGCCAGACCTCCTTTCTGTCTGCTGGCCACGAGTACCGTCTTAGCAACCCGATGCCTACCTTTTGCCTGGATAAATTGAAGGATGGCCGCCTGGATTGAGCGCAGCTCCCCCAGAGGGACCGCAACTGGGAGAGTTTCGAAGAGATAGAGAAGATTGGGGAGTACGGACATTTTAACAGCATTTATCCTCCCGAAGAAGGAGAGCGGGAGGGAGTGCCACTTGGAGAGCAGGTTCTTTATCTCTTTAAGGAGCGGGGGAAAATTTGCGCTATAGAGTGAGCTATACTGGGCAGTAATCTGTGTGCCCAGATACTTGATGGAGTGTGATTGCCACTTAAAGGGCTAATTGTGCTTAAGAGAAGCTAGGGTCTCCTCGGGAACGTTTATTGGGAGGGCTTCTGTTATAGTGTTATTTACTTTATACCCAGATAGGGTTCCAAACTCGGCAAAGAGGGTGTGGACGGCCGGCAACGAGGTGTGCATCTCAGTAAGCGTCAGGAGTATGTCGTCGGCAAAGAGGGACAGCTTAAATTCCCTATCCCTGACCCGGATGCCTCTAATATCAGGATTGGCTCGGATGGCAGCTTCAAGGGGCTCAATACAGAGCGCAAATAGGAGCGGAGACAGCGGGCATCCTTGTCTGGTGCCATTATGGATTCGGAAGGTTTCCGACGTGCAGTGAGGCAATTTAATAGAAGCAGTTGGCGAGCTATATAAGCCCTTTACTGCAGTCAGGAATGGACCAGAGAAGCCAAATGCTGATAGTGTTTCAAAGAGAAACGGCCAGTTTAGCCTGTCAAAGGCCTTTTCTGCATCCAGGCCAAGGAGGAGGGCCTGCCCCGACTGGTGATTAACCACGTCCACTAGGTCAATCGTACACCTCGTGTTATCCCCCCCTTGCCGAGATGGAACAAAACCCACCTGGTCTCTGTGGATTATCTGGGGGAGCCATTGATTTAGTCTATTAGCTAATATTTTTTTGTATATTTTCAGGTCTGAATTGAGGAGGGTAATCGCTCTGTAGTTGGCGCTGTCTGCAGGGTCCCTGCCTGACTTATGGATGAGAATAATGTGGGAGTGAGACATGGAGTCAGGGACGGGAGTTTCTTCCATAAGAGTTATATAGCTGTAACATGTACGGGGCTAGGGTGTCAGAGTATACCTTGTAATAAAGGTACGGCAGACCATCAGGTCCGGGTGCTTTGCTTGATGGTAGGGCTTTAATGACCTCCAGTAACTCCTCCATTTGAATAGGGGCACCTAACGAGGTTAGAGCCTCCTGAGGGAGGGGCGTCAGTGAACATTGGCGCAGAAAATCCTGTATACGTTTTTGGGCTCTATCCCTCTGCGGTGGGAGAGTCGAGGGCAATGCGTAAAGATCAGAAAAGAAGTTAAATAATTTAGCTATGGATTTAGGGTCGTATCTCAGGGTGCCGTCCTTATCTCTAAGGGCCTGGGGCATAGAGTTCGACGATTGCTCCTTAAGCTGCCTAGCCAATATTGTGTGGGCCTTATTGCCATATTCATAGTATTTTCGTCCGGAATAAAGGAGGAGTTTCTCTTCTCTGCGTACCGCTATGTCCTTAAGGTCGTTGCGTATGGCAACAATGCGCCTGAGCGTAGCTACCCTGGGGTACTGGGACATCCTCCTTTCAAGCTTCCTCAGGAGTGCTCGTAAAGTGCTGGTCCTTTCTGAGTAGTCCCTTTTCAGTTGGGTACTCAATGCAATACATTGGTCCCGGAAGACCGCCTTGTGGGCTTCCCACAAGATAGAGGGCGAGGAGACCGTGCCCTCATTTAACTCAAAATATGAGGAAGGGGATTCACGTAGTTTCTCCCTCTGGGTGGGCTTTTTAATAAGGGACTCGTTTAAGCGCCAGTGGCACGATCTGAGTGGGGTAGGCTGGAAGTCAAAGTCGTCCGTGACCGGAGCATGGTCGGACCAGGTGATAGGTCCAATGCTAGAACCCTTTAGCATGCGAAGAGTCGGAGCATTGCCAAAAAAATAGTCGAGTCTTGTGTGAGTCTGATGAGGATGGGAAAAAAAGGAGTTCTCTTTATCTTTAGGATGGTTCACCCTCCAGAGATCAAAGAGCCCATGAGATCGAATGAGCCTTCTGAAGGCTGCTGAGAGTCTAGCTGTAGACGAACCCAGCGCTCTCCCTCCTGCAGCACACCTGTCCATAAAATCTGAGAAGATTAAGTTAAAATCTCTGCCCAGAAGCAAGGCCGTGGAGGGGAATTTGGTCAGTTTAGCAAAAACTCTATGCAAAAATGATATTTGGGAGGAATTTGGCACGTACACGTTACACAGGGTGATCGGCTTTCCACCAAGCGTGGCTTTGAGAATGACATATCGCCCCGCAGGATCGATCAAGGACGCCTGTACCTGCATTGGGCAATTTTTGGAGATCAGTATTGCCACGCCTGCTTTTTTTCTTGTCATTAAAAGCTGAGAAAACAGTCGGGTACATGTGTTTGGCGAAGTTGAACGATCCCTTGGAATCATAGTGAGTCTCCTCAAGGAAGACCACATCTGCCCGAGAGGATCTGCATTCCCTCAAGGCCAACCTTCTCTTGACATTGGAGTAAAGCCCCTTGAAGTTTAGGGTAACGCAGCGGACCATGAGTTAGGGCAGAGAGAGATATGGTATACAAACTAATTGGCTTGCAGTAAGGATGTAGTAATGAGGCGGTTATCCTCCCTAACTACCTAGACAGTCAAAAAAGCTCTAGGAGGGGGAACGAAAAGGGAGGGGGAAACAATAGGAAAGAGACAAACGCTAATGAGACAATCAGGGGAAACGACAAAAGATGCTCACAAGTAGATGTGTACACCTGGCGTATGGCAAAAGTCAGTGAGAAATTGGGGCAAATACGCCGGGAGTCGGAGGCTTGGAGGCTGTTACGGGTTATCGCTGAGGGCTTGGCAAAGCCGTCAGCAGAATCCCGCCCTCCTAAAAGGTGAAAGTCTTCTCTGTTGACTCTGGCCGACAGCCCTGAGAGGGAAGAGAGCTATACCGGATGCAAAGAAAGGTAAGTCACACAGGTCAAAACAGGTCAATGGTGCAAATCACCAACAGGCTATCTTCTAAATTTAAAACGAAGCAACATAGGCCCTACATCAAAACACGAGCTGAATAAGCGAGAAAGAGAAACAATAGTCCCATAGAGACATAAAGATTTTACTCAGCTGTCCGTCGCTCGGTCCCGGTCCTAACGGTGAGGCAGGTGTCTGGCCCTCTGAACCGGGGGTGATGTACCAGGAGAGCGTCCTTTGTGGAGGCGGGGTAGGTGGGAGAGCAGAAAGTTCCCAATCATCCAGCTTTGGAATAGGGATCTGAAGTGCTTTGCAAAAGTTCGGCAGGTCCGAAAAGGTCTTGAGAACTGCTGTTCGGCCCTCTGTCCGCACAGAGAGGGCAAAGGGAAAGTTCCACCTGTACAGGATACGTTTTTCCTTCAGAATGATCAGGAGCGGACAAAGGTGGCGCCTTTTTTGTAGAGTGTGCCAGGACAGGTCGGAGAAGATCTGAATAGAGGCACCTTGGTAATCTATGTGGTGTAGATTTCTGGCCTTCTCCATGATGGTCTCCTTCACCGTATGGTCATGAAGGCAGCAGATGATGTCCCGGGGATGAGGGGTAGAACCTTTGGGTCGGAGCGCTCTGTGTGCCCTATCCAACTTGATTGGGTGGGGGGGGGGGGGGGGGGGGAGGTCCCCAGTATTTGGTTGAATATAGCGTTCAGGATAGCTTGCGGGTTTTCCTCTCCCTGGGCCTCAGGAATCCCCCTGACCTGAATATTGTTTCTCCGGCCCCTGTTATCAAGGTCCTCGACCTGTCGAGCTAGATCCCGGACCGCAGATAGCTGTGCTGAGATAGAAGGATGGATCTGGGCAACATACTTTCGGGTTTTGTCATGATCCTCCTCCAGCATTTCCACTCTCGACGCTATTTGCTTGATGTCTTGCCTGAGGACCGAGACCTTCTCCCTAATCAGGGCCCTCAATTCATCCCTGGTTGGAAGTTGATGTAATAGATTGGCCCACGTGTGGTGATCAGTGGGATGAGGGCTGTGTTGAGCTGAAGAAGGGGCAGGGGATCCCTGCCAGGAGAAGGCACCACTGCCCGAGTCCAGAGTATGGGGTGAGAGAGGGGGCCTGGAGTCCAGGGTATCTGAGCCCAGAGGGGGACCAGGTGGAGAATCCTCAGCAGAGGGTTTGTGCACAGTCCCATGAGGAGAGCCTGCTACTTTGTCCCCAGGCAGCGATGGGTTAAACGCCATGACGGCTGTGGGCTGCTGCACGTGCGGCGGTGGCGGCACTGGTCCAGCGCCGTTTGGGTCCGTGGGATGACCGGAGCCCTCCGTGGGGTGTTAGGCAGCAGTTGGGACCTTCTCTTTCCCATCTAGGGGGAAATTGCAGGCAGGGCACGCTTATGGAGATAGCCTGTGGTCGGAGCCCATCTAACATGCGACCATCTTGCTCGGCTTCCGGCCACGCCCCCCCCGGGACAGAGTTGATTTAACATATATATAAAAATGATCTATATGCGTTATAGCATTTTAAAATGAACCAGGTAAGCTTTTATTACCCAACAGAAAACGGAAAATAACGGTGGCGCTGGCTCGGTCACATGACTGACAGCAAGAGACCTTGACGGACCCCATTGACTATAATGGAGTCTATTGGGTTTCCATCTTGGGGCCACGTGTATGAAAACTGTCTAGGTCTAAAACTCACTTTGTTGCCCATAGAAACAAATCAGAGGGCCCTTTCATTTCACATGGGGCTCTGGAAAAATTAGGGGAGCTCTGACTGGTTGCTATGGGCAACAAAGAAAGTCTTAGACCAAGACAGTTTTCATACATGTGGCCCTTGGTGTCCATTTTTTGAACACCATAAGTTGCGCTCCATGAAGTGCTAGTTGTTCAGTAATTTTTGTTGGAACCTACGATAGAGGCTAAGGTGTGTCTATTAATAGGTAATGGTGGAAAAGAATGGCCTGTTCTTCTGCGTTTTGTAGGCAGTTGTGAAGAAATCTTAACACACCACTAAAACTAATGTTTTTTATTTTTTTATAAACTAACCCAGACTATAACTTGCAATACCTTTTAAGACTGTTCCATTCACTGCCAAATACATATTATTGAGAGAAATTAAATTTACCACAATAATTTCTTTAGTTAAAGGAGTTATCTCACCATGCTGTTTACGGAGCCAGCTTCAGACTCGCACTTCCTGATTTGGTTGTGGGTGGTTCTATAGCAGTGGTTGGCATATCGGCTCTGCTATTCCTGTTAGTGACATGGGTGCAGAAGTTTTACTAATCTATAGCGCACATAGCTACGGAGCTCTATGGGTTTGAACTTGTCATTAACTTTGGTAAACAGGCTTTTGTGCTAGAGATGAAACTCAGCAGGGAGTGACTCCCCATGGTCTGATGGCAGCTTGGAGCAATCGGATTAGCGAGAGAGAAGGGAAGAGGTGGTTGGTAATCTAGAGAAACTTGTGTACACTAGCAGTAGATAAAATATTAATCTCCTAAACAAAGAAAAATCAAAACAGCAGTGTGTTGGGTAAAAGTCTCATATACCTATCCCTACATGTTAAAAGGTAATTCATGTCGTGAGAAAATCTCTTTAATTTACACATTCTAGCTGAGCTGTGCAATCCCATCTATTTTTTTTAAAGTTTTTTGTTTTTGAAAAGTTTTGCAAAATACAAAGTACAAAAAGGTAAAACACCACCTTGCATACCCTAGAACAATATACTCCAAATCATGCGATTCCCTTTCCACCTCAGTGATGTATAGACTCGTATCAAAACTATGACTTGCACATGAGAAAGTCCTATATGTATACTACATACAAGCCCAGAAAAGTGGTATTAGGACAGGATACATCTCCCCATGCATTCCCATACGAAAAACCTCCCATGTGACCAAACAATCTCGCACTCAAACCCCTATATTTCTCCAGCATTCCCATTTTTGAGAAGAACACGCTTATATTGTACAGTAAAGCAATTGCTAATATATCATTTTAATGTAGCTTACACTGTATTCCATGAGGCTACATCTACATGACCGTGATTTAGTGTAATATTTTTAAGCGAATTTGGTATTTTAGAATCCACAATAACCTGACTGTAAATCATCCCCATAGACCTATATAGAAAATTCAAGCTGAAGGTCGGTTTTCAAATCTGAAAACCAGCTCGAAAAACTTGAAAAATTGTAAATCTGCTGTATTTCACTTGCAAACCGAGGATAATAGTAATGTTCAATTGAATAGGACGGCCGAAATAAAAAAAAAAAGTGACTAAAACCGTACAAAAAACACAAAACAAGTGTAAAATACTGGTTGGATTCCAATCCGAATCCGACCAGTATTTTGTCCTCTGCCTTGTGGACTGGAACATTACACAATGTGGAACTTGAAATCATGCCTCTTCTAGCCACCCCCACCTCCTCCCCCCAAACATGGCAGAAAACTGTGGCAACCACCTTGTATGTGCCCCATTGTACTTGAAAATGCGGTTAGGGTGATTACACTGCGGACTAATTTTCTGCACAAATTTTGCACATCCTCCGAGGATTATAGTACCAGCCGGGTGATAGGATTTTTAATTTTCCTTGTCTAAATTGAGCTGCAGTGCATATGTTTAAAGAGAACCTGTCGCATAGTTTTTGCCCCCCTGGCTGAGGACAGCACAAGCTGGTGTCAGACCTGCTGTTTCCAGCACTGTGTCCCTTATTCTGTAAGATGCTGCAGTTTTCGTGTATTTAATGCTCAAATCTGCAGTTTTCAGCCAGAAGAGTCATTCGGAGAGTCAGTTTTTTCATGCCCCGCCCATCTGAGGCTAGTCCCGCCCTCCTCAACTGATAACCCTATTACTTTGAATATGTAGAAACAAGTGAATAACGGTCAGTGGGAGGGGCTAACCTTTGGTGGTTGGGCCTAACACCTGCTCATGAATAAGGTTTGAGCATTAAATGCTCTAAAACTCCTGCATCTTACAGAATCAGAGGCACAGTGCTGGAAACAGCATGTCTGTCACTAGCTTGTGCTGTCCTCAGCAAAGGGGGCACAACCTATGTGACAAGTTCCCTTTAAATCCACAGCCCACTGAATTGAAGAGGGTAACATCCACAACAAAATCTGCATAAACATCTGTGTGCTCTGTTGCAGATTTATCTGCTGATTTGGGAAATCTCCCCTTCAGATCTGTCGTGTGCATTCACCCTTTTAAAGTTGTAAACATATTCGGATCTACTACTGTCAAGCAAAGTCCATTTGTAAATGTTCTCCCCAATCACAAATTCTACTATTTATTTGAGTAGTCTCAAAGTTCTGTCTTTTTTTTTTTTTTTTTTTTCTTCCCCCAGTGGGTTGATCAGGTGAGTGCAGCATCTAATAGGAAAAGGACTGGTATAGAAGATACAGATGAACGTAGCAGACTCCGAATACAGGACCGAGAACTGCAGGAGATTTGTGATCAGGGCATGTGTCTGAGCATGCACCAACCATGGGCTTCTCTTCTTGTTGCAGGCATTAAAAGGTAATAAAGGTGTTTAAGTTATTGTTTACTTTTTCCATTAATTTAAGACAAAACCTGTCGCCTTAAAATCAATTATTTTTTTTGCTTTGTGTTCCGATCTACATTAGAAACATTTCTGAAATCTTTCCACGCTGGCCATTAAAAGGGAATGTGTCATCAAAAATGACTTATTGTTTAAATCATGTTTTTATGTTAAACACCTTTTTTAAGAATTTTTGGTTATATCGTTTTTTTTTTTTTTTTTACTTTGCCATATCACTTTCAATATTTTATTATTAATGCTTAAGTTCTGCAGTTTTCACTTTGGCCACTAAGCCTAATAACAGTCTGACACTTCCTGTTCTGTAGAGAAAGATTCTCAGTTGTCTGCTCATTATCAGCACAACGAGGGTCAAACTGAAAGGAGACACCAGTGTGGATAGATAACACAGAATCCACCAGTCACGATAGGAGATAGTCACAATTGACCCTTTCAGCTCCCTGCACCGTGATTTCTTCCCAGGTGACAGAGCATGACTACAAAACTCTCCTATAGAAGTCAATAGGACTGTCAGTCTTAAGTCTACTATGTGCATGAAGCTACTGTAAAGCATCTCTCTGACTGTTAAAGTAGTGCAAACAAGGCCTAGTGGCCAAAGTGAAAATTGCAAGACTTAAAAATTATTAAAAAATATTGAAAGTGATAAGAAAAAAAAAAAAATTAAACAATGACTCATTTTTTGATGACCCATTTCCTTTAAAGGTGTTGTCTCACTACAAAGAATAACTTTCAACATTTTCAAATATATTGCTTTGTTCATTTGTTTTTGTTAAAGAGCTGCAAGTCATATTATCACCTCCCTGGCTGTTTCAGTTCCCTCAGTAACCGACCTGTGTCTCCCCCTGCTGTTTGTTCTATGTGATAGCAGTGAGTGACGTCATCACACAGGTCAGGGCAGCTCTATGCTAGCCAGCAGTAAAAAGCTTGATTTATCTAAAGTAAACAGCACTAATTACAGGCTTTTGTTTGAGATCAGATTAAAACACACCTGCTAGTAATTTCAGAGAAGCTTCTGAACTAATTAGCAACTGAAAACACAGAGTTGGAAAAACGCCCGACCCCCCCTACAATTGACAGAGTGGTATAACTGAGGTCTCCCATGTTTATCCATGGAGAACTTCTAGCTTACAACAGAAGAGCAGGTTCAGGTATTGAACCGACATGGATGCCTTGGTTGCAATTCCAGGCTTTGTCCGCCTTCCGCGCATTTCCGTTCTAGACAATTAAGGCCTCCAAGAATCTCGATTCTGCACCTTTCACTCACCCGCCCCCCTTACCATCTTGTCTCCCCTCCCCCCTTCCTTTGTATGACTGCAGGTCTGTATGTCTGGAATGTTGGCTTGTTTGTTTCGTTTTGTATCTCAGACGGCCAAGGCTTGGCCTTAAACACTTAGTTCAACCTGTTAGATGTTGGGCCTCTGTCGCCCTCTCGATTTGCATGAGCCTGACTGCTCGTTGTTGTTGTTTACTACTTTGTATGCCTTATGTGCTTTAAGGCCTCTTACGTGACTACAAATCCTTAGGCACTGCAAACATCTCCTGCTTTACAGCTGTTATATCATCCTGCTGCAGTGTTAATTAAAACACTCCTTAAAGCATTATGTGAGTGAGACTAACTCCATGTTGGTGAATCAGTGTTCGTCACACTGCTTAACATTGTTATTTTATTCTGTACTAGCACTGTTCTCACTTTGACACTATCTGTGTTGCCTTGTTTACAAATTTCTTTTTGTTTTTTGATAAAATAAAATAAAAACTTTAAATGTGAAAACACAGAGTTGAATACAGGAGTGAATGCACTGAGCTCACTGAGACAGTCTGACCAGGAAGTGACAAAGAAACCAACATTATTTCATTCATTCATCTATGAAACTCTGATGGGGAGACAACCCCTTTAAGTCTTTATAGTAGAGATCATGTCTTCTGTCCGAACCTTTGTCCCAACCGAAGAGAAATCGCTGCCACGGGTGTGTAGCAGCATCTGGTCTCCTCTGTGAAAGAATATCCACGCGAGGCAAGCGTGCTCGTTTATAAGTAAATCGAAGTGTTCGGCTGAAAGTTATGGGGATCTTAACACCTCTTTTATATACTGGTGGCAATTAACTCGGGATCATATAGTATGTAAAAGGGGAATTGAACAGCTCCCTTCCACCTCCTTGCACTTCTACCTCTGTACAGGTCATAGAGCATGTCCACAACACTCGTCTATTGTAGTCATGTTCTAATGGTTTCCTGCGTGCAGCAGCCCGAGCAAGATGGTTGCCCTAAAGTCATGTAAATAAAATAAGCAATCAGAAAAGAAAAATAAGTGACAAAAAAAAGATATACTACATCATTTTATTTGGTAAGAAAACAAATTGGTGATTTATTCCCTTTCAGATTCCCCTAAGATTAAACCCTGGTCACTAAAGTGCCATAGCTAAATAGATATTTTCCACAGTATGTACAGTCTTTTTTTCTTGCACAATAGCACCACTACTTGCTGCTGTATGTAATGACTCATTAGTTGACTGTAGTGTGTGATTTTCCAAGATTTTCTAAACTACTCTTCCAATCTATAGCTTAAATTCTGTGGCAACCTGTTGGGCTCTACCTCTGGCATGGCCTAATAGGCTTATGTACATGACAAAATTTGGGGGTCATTTTAAGGCCATGGCAAACTATCTGGGATGTACCAATGGGGTCAACAAAGGAACAGTTGCCATTGACTATGGTATCCAAATTTAAACTGTTATATGTTGTATGGCATATCACAAGCCTCCAACATGACTACATGATTGTGGGAGTTGGCAATCGGTGTAGCACTGACTTGTTTTCTGTGTACAGCGGCTGTCGGCCATCTGACTGAGTGGTGTAAGGCACCTCGGGCTCATTCAGGTGAATGGGCCTGGCTGCAGCTAGCTGGATGGCTGAAAGCACTACCTTGTGGGGAAAACTCGACATGAGCCACAGTGCTATGTCAGTAACATGTTCTACTCATTCTCATGATTAGAGAGGGTCCCAGAGCTTAAACTTCCACCTATCATAAAATGATGGCGTATGATAATGGTATACAAAAATGATGAAAAAAAAATTACCATGTATGCATATTAACTTAAACATATCTCACTACATATCTCACTACAAAGATTAGCTTTCAACATGTAGGGAACACTAAATGAAGACTTTTTCCAAATATATTGCTTTGTTCATTTTTTTGTTGAGGAACTACAAGTGATTTGATCACCTTCTGAAGGTTTTCTAGTTTTCCAAGTGACCGACCTGTGTACTTCTTCCCTCCCCCTGCTGTTTGTTCTATCTGATAGCAGGGAGTGAGGTCATCACAGAACAGCACAGAACTCTGGACAGTGAGAGATTGTTTGTTATCTGATCTTTCAGACAAAAGACAGTAATTACTGTTTACTTTAACTCAGAAGCTTCCCTGGTCCCAATAGCATGAGATTTATCTAATTAGCAGAAGTCTGAATACACAGAGCTCATATGCTAATTACAGACAGCTTGACCAGGAAGTGACAGAGCAAAGTAGCATTATTTCATTCATGCATCCTATGAAAATTTGAGATGAGATAACCCTTTAAGTGCAAGCTTGATCTTCTTTTGCAAACAAAAAGTCATGTAGACATTTAAAAATAAAAAATAACAATATTTGGTAACCTATACAAATCTCTCTCCAGACTTGGACTGCACCACAGTAAGTATGTGGACCCAGAGTTACTCAATGCCTCTCATCTCCAGTCAGTAAGCTCTGCTCTGCACTGATCAGGGGCAACACCCGAAACAGATGAGCTGAACTGGCTTAGCTTGAATCCTTTTCACTTTGCAAAGCTCAGCGAGTCACATGTGAATTGAGGATTGCTACATCCTATAGATGGCGCTGGAGAGTTCAGCTCTATTCCGATAAGCCTTTAGTATTTTAGTATTCAGCAATTGCATATAGTTTTTCAAAAGAGGTGTACAACATGCAGTAAATGGGAATGGATTGGTGCTGCATATTTCTTGGTTTTGTTTATAGTTTAAAAGGTAGTTGTGTCACATGTTAGAATTGTGTGGTTGTGCCAATCCCTTTTAATATGCTATTACTTTTTACTTAACACCAGCACTGACATGCCTGTAATTATAACTAACTAGGATGTTTTAAAATTATAATCGCATCAAATTTCATTCAACATTAATTCAGGTCTTTTTTCACAATATTAATTGATTTTGTCATTTTTCCTCTACTTTAAATGGGTTTCCCATTTTTACATGACACTGCAGCCAATGACAGGGCTCCGTATTAACTGGCTGAGAGCGGTGCCAAAGCTGGAATGGAGACGATTTTCAAAGATGAAGTGTGGTGGGTTATCCCACCCCCGTCCCTATGTATATCCTCCCCGACTGGCTGACAATCATTTTGTTAACATGGAACACCACTTTAATCTGGAAAAACAATTGCCGTTGAGTTCAAATAATTTACCTTCAGGATACCTTCGTGATGCTATAGAACCATATTGCGTGTCATAGCTATGATTTGGGTATTTATTGTAAAGTAAAAAATAAGCTGAAAGCATCTTCTACATAATTGTGGCGATTCCATTCATTTTTATCTAAGGTTGGATGTGCAAAAACCTAAAGCAAAGTACTTATAGGTGTTCTCCAGGACTATATACTTTTTTTTTGTTATAGGGCTCACAACTGTGTGTTATTAAACTTTGTAATTCATACTTATTAAAAATTATTTACCAGTCCTTCTGTGCAAAACAAGTCAGAGCCCTGTGTTCCCTTCCTCACCCCATCCTATGCAAACCTTACATTGGTAGATCACATGGCATCACTGAACATTACATCACACTCAGTGGGTGTGCTTTAAAGCCAGGCTCAGCTCAGGAACACTCCCCTATAGTGGGCGTAACCTGAGCAGAGAACAATCTGGCTGCATTCACTCTTGCCAGCCTGTAGTTTGAAAGTGAATGTAAGTTACTAGAGTAATTACAAGGGAGGGAAACTGTTTATCTTTTGAGTCCTGCTGGCAGAACTTAGTAATGGGAGCAGAGGACAGCAGTTCAAAGCTGGGGGTTGTGTACTGCTGTCATGAAAATGGTGGCTGCAGCTTTATACAGTTTACATGGTGACTCATATGAGTCCTAGCTATTATTCTCAGGACAACAAGTACAAAGCTGGGGTAGATTGCACACTAATGTCACGTAGACCCCAGCAGTGATAAGTCTTTCGGGAAGTCCTAGATTGCACTGCAGTCTGGAACTTGTAGGAAAGAGATGCTGGAGAACTACTGACACTCCCACAAGCAGGAAGTTTCACTGCAAAAGTGTTTCTTCTGATAAATGGATAAGGGCATGTCCCCAGGGCACGGGTTTGCGGCCGGTTTTTCAGATGGTTTTTCGGTTGTACATGCACATTCTTCCGTCCAGTTTTCGGACAGACTATGTGCATGGGATGGGGGTGGGTTTTTCTCCGCTCTTGGCGTATAAAAGACGCCCCCTCCCCGCGGCCATGGGGACGGCACACAAACCGGACAAATACCGGTGGGATGAACCGACAGCTATTTGTCCATTGCCATGTAAACGGGCCCTAAGGAGGCATAAGAAAAGAAACACATGAAGATAGTGGAATATCTTTGACACATAAGTTCTGTTTATAGTGTTCTATGAAATCTTTAAACTCCCTGGATAACCCTTTTAAAAAATCAATTTACTTCTTGCATTCATTTTAGCGGAGAAATGTTTTAGCAATAAATCCTGTTTTAATCAATGTATTCTTTTTATGTTTACATATCAGGTAGTGTTATAGTTTCTACTTTATCCTGTAACTCTGAAAAATGTTTGTTTCAACATATAGCAAATGCCTCCTGGATTACCAGACTATGACATCGGCGTGTTCCTACATACTGAGCATTGTGCTCGGAACAAATTTGTCAGCATGACTGAGCATTAGCTTTGGCTCGATCTGCACTGTTTCTACAACTTTCCCCGCTGGCAAGAAGTGGAACAATGTGATTTTGTCTCAGTTTGACTCCAGCTACTTGATTTTGATATGTGACTGCAGTTCCGTACTTGCTTGATCAGGCTGCTCATTCTGCTTCTCACTGCTGTCTTTTTCAGGGTGGAGGGCAGATCATGGTACAGTGCTCACAGAGGCCGTCTATGGATAGCAGCTGCAGCTAAAAGACCTTCCCCGCAGGAGATCTCGGAGCTAGAGACATCATACCGAGTGCTACTTCGCAAAGGTTGAGTGCCAAACCTTCCAAAAACTGAAACGACAGCAGTAGTGACATTTCCTAAGGGAGCCTAAATTATTGTATTAGGGCTAGATTGAAATCTTCTGAAACAACCTTGTTACAAAACATAGATATAGGATGCAGTGTTCCTCCAGTCAGGGCTCCTTGTTGACTTTGGAAATGTTATTTTACCACTTGGTTTACTTAAAGGGAACCTGTCACATAGGTTATGCCCCCCTTGCTGAGGGCAGCACAAGCTAGTGTCAGACCTGCTGTTTCCAGCACTGTGCCCCTTATTCTGTAAGATACAGCAGTTTTAGAGCATTTACCCCTCAAATCTTATTCATGAGCAGGTGTTGGCTCCACCCACCAAAGGCTAGCTCGGCCCACTGACCGTTATTCACATGTTTCTACCTATTCAAAGTAATAGGTTTATCAGTTGAGGCGGGCGGGGCTAGCCTCAGATGGGCGGGGTTTGAAAAAACTGACACTGAATGAATCTTCGAATGACTCTTCTGGCTGAAAACTGCAGATTTGAGCATTAAATATACAAAAACTACAGCATCTTACAGAACAAGGGACACAGAGCTGGAAACAGCAGGCCTGACACTACTTTGTTCTGCCTTCAGCCAGGGGGGCAAAAACTACGTGACAGGTTCTCTTTAAACCATCAAACTCTTCTTTATCCATAACTTGAGACCTTGTGACATGCATGTGAGGTTCACAGCATCTCTCTTTGCTAGTGGTAGGTTCTAGTACAAGGCAAATTAGGTTGGCAATTTTTAATTAATTTTTTAGATGGTTTTTCGTGTTGTGCGGATGAGTACATTAAATAAAAATGATAAAATTTCCCTTATAGTTTAGGATCTAAATTGCACTACATCACTGCAATACACCCCAAAAAACTGAAAAGTACATGCAAGACCAGATCAGGAGAGAGAATTCATAGGTTTATTAAAAACAAAAACCAGTTGACCCACCAAGCCAGATGGTTTGTTCTTGACATTATGTGCCGAGTGTATTCAGACAGTAGTATTTGCTCTTGCTTTACCTGGCTATTACAAGGGTCAACATCATTGTGTTGTGACTGATTATTGCATTAGAACTGACTTAGGGTATGTTGACATGGTTTTCCTCCTCCAAAAGAGTCAAAAAAGCCTCCAAAATGCCCCCAGTTTATTTTCATTGATTCCTATGTACAACAGTGGACAACAAGGTTTTTATGCGCGTTTTAGGTGCTTCTTTAGAAGCCGTTTTGGGCGCGAAAAAGAAGTCATGTCAATTCTTGAAGCATTTTGAATGCTGAAAATCCCCATAAAAATCAATGGGGAGCTCCAAAACCTTGCCGTGGTTTGAGACGTGTTTTTCGATGCTGTTTTTGTATGGATGTTTCAGAAAGAGAACAGTGTTGGAAAACCTGATCAAATCCTCATCTGAAAAGTGTTTAGTTGAAGCGCTTTTCACATGATGTATTTGATGATATGAACACTGAAAATTCAGTGTCCAAATCAGCCGTGTAAATGTACATTTATAGCAATTAGCGTTTGTTTAGCTTTACGCACTTGGGATGTGTATGGTTTTGTTTTCTTTTTATGCAGTGAGGCTGCCAGGACCCCGGTGTTTTTTTATTTTCCTTTTTGTATTGTTAGTTTTTTTAAATACCTTACTAGATTGTTTCATAATGGATTAAGAGAGTCCCTGTTGGTTAGGTATTCTTTTACTTAAATTAGTAGTGAAAGTGAAGATAAGAAGCTTTATGTATTACATAAAATGCTTGCTTTTCTGCACTCATCAGACTCCTCATCCACCACTCTCTCTTCCTTTAACCCCTTAAGGACCCGGCATTTTTTTTTTTTTTGTTGTTGTTGACACGTTCGTTTTTCCCTCCTCACCTTCCCAGAGCTATAACTTTTTTATTTTTCCACCTACATAGACACATGAGGGCTTTTTTTTTTGCGGGACAAGATGTACTTCCTAATGGTGTTGTTCACTGTCCCTATAGAATATACTGGAAACCGAAAAAAATTCCAAGTGGACAAATTGTAAAAAAAAAAAAACGTATTTTGGGCCATGTTTGCGGGGTTTTGCCTTTACGGCGTTCAATCTTCGGTCAATACAATGTGTTTCCATTCTACAGGTTGATACGCATCCGGAAATACCAAACATGTAGGGTTTCCGTTATGTTTTGGTACCGTAAAAAAATTCCAAACTTTTTCTATATTTGAAATTTGCGGCGCCATTTTGTGCGACCAATAACTTTTTTGTACTCACACCTACGGACGTCAGTGAGGGGGCATTTTTTGCGGGCCGAAGTGTACTTTTTATCGCTAGGAGTTTGAAATGCATGCGACTTCTTTGATCACTCTTAGTCCATGTCTTAAGTGACGTAAAATGACCAAAAAACGCAATTTTGGCATTTGGAATTTTTTTTCTTCTACGGTGTTCATGGTACGGGATAAATGTGGTTATATTTTTATAGATCGGAACTTTTTCGGACGCGATGATACCAAGTAAAGTGTAACTTTTTTGTTTTTATTTGTTTAAAAATGGGAAAGGGGGGTGATTTGAACTTTTAAATACTTTTTTTTTTTTGTACTGTAAAATTATTTTTTTTTTTACTTTAACATTTAGTCCCCCTATTTGGGGCTTGACCAATAGGGAGCCGATTGTCAATACAGTTAATGCATTGCATAGGCAAATGCATTAGACTGTACCAAGATGGCGGTTTCCCCACTCTTCTGCGACCCCGGAAGTGGGCAAACTAGGACATGGAAGTGACAGGAGCCTTCCAAGGCTCCCCACTGCCATGTCCGGGGGTTCGGGTCGTTGCAGCTATGCTGCGACGGTGCTGACCACCCTCAAGATCGGTGCGGGGCACCGATCGTAATTCATTCAGACGCCGCGGCCATCTTTGCCGCGGTGTCTGACGGGTTAAACAGCGCGTGTGGGCGACGCTGCCCGTTCGCGCTGTAACGGCCGGGTGTTAGCGGCAATTAGCTGCTAACGCCAGGCGGCTGTGCGGGGGGGTTGCGGAGCGATCCCCCTGGAGAGTCCCATATCGACCCTGGGATGTACTCATACTAGTGACATGTCTCTGAAATTCAAAGCAAAAAATGTAGTATTTATTTGCAGTAAATAAGAAATCTTCAAAATAGTGCAAAGAAAACAAGTTCATATTTAGTTATAAACAATAAGACTAATGTTTTAAGTTAGGAAGAGTTCAGAAATCAATATTTGGTGGAGTAACTATGATTTTTAACCACAGCTTTCATTCGTCTTGGCATGTTTCCAAGAGTCTTTCACACTGCTTTTGGGTGACCTTATGCCGTTCCTGGCACAAAAATGTAAGCAGTTCTGTGTTTGATGGATTGTGACTATCCCCCTCTTTCCCTCTTGATTACATTTCAGAGGTTTTCAATGGGGTTCAGGTCTGGAGATTGGGCTGTCCATGTTGATTGATCTTGCTGTGTGGCATGGCGCATTGTCCTGCTGGAAAAACCAGTCCTCAGAGTAGGTGAACATTGCCTGAGCAGAAGGAAGCAAGTGTTTTTCCAGGATAACCTTGTATGCGGTTTGATTCATGCGTTCTTCGGAAAGATTAACCTGCCGAATTCCAGCCTTGCTGAAGCATCCCCAAATCATCACACATCCTCCCCCAAATTTCACAGTGGGTGCAAGACACTCTGGCTTGTACGCCTCTCCAGGTCTACGTCTAACCATTAGACGACCTGGTGCTGGGCAAAGCTGAGAATTAGATACTCAGAGAAGATTACCTGACTTCAGTTGTTGTAATGGACTGCAGTCTTCGAAATTTTATTTTATTCAAATTCCTTTTGGCCTATTCCTATCACTTGTTTTGCCATCCAGCTTGTCCTATTGCAAGAGGAGTGTGAAGACCACAGCAGTGTTTTTTTATACTTTCCTACATTAAATAAGATTTGGTTCAGGTGATAACCTAATCAGAAGCGCACAAACTAGAATGAGGTGGACTTTGGTTGGAATTCAACTGACACTGGAATGGAATGGCTGTCAGACATGTAGAGATGCTGATTTTTAGAAAACTGTGCAGTGGTCTCTTAATTTTTTCCTAAGCTGTATTTTTCTTTACACATTTTAATAAGCAGGTTGTGACTGTTGTATGGATATTTTTTAATTGGGTGGGGTTTTTGTTATATAAGTTTGTAAGGTTCACCTATGTACATGACTTCCTGATTAGTGTCTGACTCTCCCTCTGTGAGCTCTGATAGCATAGCATTGAGAGGATTGGTTAATGGCTCTTCTTCCAAAAGAGGTGTAAGTGTTATCAGCTTGACATAAGTGTGAAAACACCACCTCCCCAGTGCAGAAAAATATGATCCCATTTTCCTTTCATGTAGTGCTCTTTTCATTGTCCTGTGGTCTGGTCTAATCTTAAATATTGATGTTCAGAGACCAATAGAGCGATCATTAGGTCATCTATAATTTGTTATGAGACTACAAAGAGATGCGCAGCAACTACAGTAAAGTGAGATTAGTGTGCGTTGCCATTCAGGTGTTTTATATCACAGCTAGAAAAAGACAATATTGTATATGTATATTTTTGATTGCATATGACTGCTGGAAGAAAAAGGGATATTGGTTTTAACAGAAATACTCCTTTCTGATGGAAGTGTCCCTTTATTTCTTGTGCTTTCTTTTGTTTTTCTTTTTGAATTTTATTTTTCTGTAAAGTTTTATTCTTTTTTGTCTAGTTATGGAATCTGACCATTTGATCTTTTCTATAATACACTGCAATAATTTTGTTTTCCTGGATGTAATGTCTGTACAAGAAAACTGACAAGCATCATATTGGTCTTTGCTGGCACAGACTAATATGTATACACAAATGGTAGATCTGGGGCCTTTGTTAGGTGCCATCTGCCATGGAAAAGAAACATGCCCAGTAAACACATTGTGGGGTTGCTCATGTGCCCACATCATCATTGTGTCCATAGAAACCACACATTTTTCCTAACATAACGGTACGGCCCAAGTCTAGAAGAGGTTAATTATACGGTTTTTGTTTTTTATGTATTTAAAGGCTTAATTAAATATATTAATTTTTCTTTGTTTGCACCTTGTTGTGTATTTTTGTGTTTTGTTTTTTTTTTTTTTAATTCATTGTCCTAAACTTGGTATTATGTTGAAACCAGTATGTAGATTTTGATATATCATAAGACTTATAAAATGTATCATTGCAGGATATTAAACTTCTTGGGATATTTGTTTGCAGTGTTAACTTGCTTACCACAAAGGTGCTAGTCAGGATGGCAAATTTGATGGTAATCTATACCGTACAATTATCTGTGTTAAAGGGGTTTTGCCAGGACGTGCCTTATCTACTAAGAAGCAAATGTAAACCAGCCATGCTGAGCTAAGAGAGAGAGAGACACAGAAAGAGCACAGAGCCGTGCATAAGGGATCATGTGAAATGTTCACTCAAATAATCAAACTACAACTAGTGGATTCTGTATACAAAACACAACACCTTTTCTCCACAGCAGCTTGAAAGCTTCTTCATGTTCTCTGTCATCAGATAAAGCAGGGATATCCTCAGATAATCACACTACAACTAGTGGATTCTGTATACAAAAGACAACATATTTCTACCCATTGCCTTGAAAGCTTCTCAGGCTCCCTTTCATCAGATAAGAAGTGTGCTCTGCACAAGCCCGGCCAGCAGCTCTTGTCAGGTCGTATCTAATAGAAGCTTTTAAGTAACTAAGGGCATGTAAGGAATGCTGCAGCTCTCTCAGGCTGCAATTTTTGTAATCACATATATTTAGAAAAGTGATTAAATACCCATTTTGGAGGATCCCACGTCAACATTACATCGTGGCAAAACCCCTTTAATACAGATAACAACAATGCTTGCAACTGGCATTTTAAGTTGCTCTTGCATTCTTCTTTATAGCTATGTCCCAGATATTTTACTTCTTGGAAAGTTCTAGTGTTTTCAGTTGAGTAATTTAACTCTGAAGAGCTGGAAAATTTGCCTTCATGGTAACAGCCTGCTGACTTCATACAGGGCTAACTACATGAGTAGTTGGTAGTTAAGTAGCCACACAGTGGCTGTCATAACAATGGCGCAACATCCTCCCTCTTAATAAGACTCTTAGAGGCCTATGCTGGAAGGTACATACATCACTATAGGCTGCTTGCATGGGACTTATTGCTAGCAGAAGGTGTATAGTGGAGTGTCAGGAGAGGAGTATATGGGAGATGGGTTTGTGAGAGAGTCCTGCTGTGACTGAGAAGGGGCTATGCAGGACGTAGTGTTTACTGTGAGATGCTAAAAGGGCTTCAGCTGTGATAACTACAGTGTGAAGGGAAGAGCGTTATATTCTGACTACTGTTAGATGGAAGGTGGCTAGTGAGAGTCCACCTAATTCCTTATGGTGTGAGAGGACTGGAATCGCTACTAGAAAAGTTAAGGCTATGTTCACACGGCTTAACTGCGGGGTGTACAGCACGCCCCGCAATTACGCCGAGTGTTTGGGAGCTCCCACGATGTGACATTCATAGACATTTATTACTTGCTGCAAATAAATGACTTGTCAATTATCTCCCCACACCTACAATACAATCGTATTGTATACGCGGGGAGAGGAGGCGTAATCCATAGTTCTCTAATGATTGGGGCGCATTTTGCTTGTATTAGAGCGCAGTACGCTCTCAATACATGGCGAAATGCGTCCCAAAATAAGCCGTGTGAACATAGGCTCTATGTTGACTTCTGATGGAGCCGTTCACTGCACCTGTGGCTTTCTTGTAGTGTGCAGCAGTCTCTCATCACCGTATTGTGTAAACCAGCTGTCATTGGCATTCAGACCTGACTTAGATTTCATCAGGCCTGTCTGCTGGGTGGATGGATATTTTTTTGCATTTGAAAGTACAATAGTCAGAGACATTGTATTGGTGTGCATAGGCTTTGATGAGTGATGTGAGGGAAAGGAAGCTTTGGTAGAAGAGATGACTATTTACTGTGACTAAAATAAGAAAAATCTTGGTTGGTTGGTTCTTTCTTCCTTTTAAGCTAATTATTTTAGAGTCAGACTTGAACATTTTTCTTTAAGATTTCTAATACACCCATTCCAGGTTTTGTAACCTTCTCTATTTTCTTGGTTATAGACATGACCACCTTGCAACCATTTATTTTGTTACTGTTCCAGTGGATCTAAAATAAAAATAATTCAGACTTGCAAACCTATCTGTTTCCATGACAAAAGTATATGCAAAGTAAATGACTGGCTCGCCGTATGTCCTTCAAGACGCTTATATAGGTGGTGACGCGGCAGGGAGGGATAACAAAGCTCCAATTATGAAGAAGATAGGAAATGATTGTCAGCTCCAATAAATCCAAGCGCAAGTTAAAACATCTTTATTTCTTTTTATTAAAACTTCATTTCCATAGACAATTTCACATCATCAAGAGGTTTCATGTGACTACTGATAGACTTCCTGGTGACGCGTTTCGGATCTACAGAATCTTTAGCTGTAGCTAGGGGTCCGTTTTCAAATTTATTTTTAAACACCTGCATTCCCCCTGTGCGGGGGTCACCAATTCCAATAACTTTAAAATAGCCCATCACGGGGAAAAAACTTAAGGGGTTGTTGTCAAAGAATTTTTCAAATTGTGGGGGGAAAAAAAAATAAAGACATTTTCCAAAATATATTGCTTTGTTCTTTTTTCCCCCTAAAAAGATAAAGTAATTTATTACCCCCAGGGGCTTTTCAGTTTCCCTCGTAAGGGACCTGTAAATAAATCTCCCCCGGGGGTGTTTGTTCAATGAGATAAAAAGAGAGGGGGTCATCACACGTAAAGGAGTGTCGTCAGTGTCCTGTGCTGCCCAAAAGTAAAAAAACTTGATTTTCTCAAATAAAAAAAAGCTCTGAATTTTTGGCTTTTTTTTTTTGGGGATCAATAAGAAAAATCCTTCAATAGTTTGAAAAAGCTAATCTAATTAATTTGCATTGAAAGACAATGTACTGTACAAGCATGGAGTTTTGCAAATTTGTGTGAACAAGGAAGTACAGAGAATTTTCTTTTTATGCATTCTTTAAACCCCTTTGGGGGGGGCAACCCCCTTTAAATGGACATTTTCGAAACCACAAAAATATAACTATTAAGTGATTTTTTCCCAAAATGGCCTTTTGAAAAACAAAGGTGGTTGAATATGATCTAATAATGGTATGCTATATCCTGTTTTTTTTTAATTGGCCCGCACATGATTTTAGATTCTGACTCCCCGTTTTTTTTTTTGGGGGATCTCCTCCCCTTTTTGGGTTTATATATCGTTCTGTCCCATGAAAGAAAAGCGCTGAATTTACCTGAATGTTTTTCTTGAAAAATGCAAAAACATCTTTTTTAAAAACTTTGAAACAAAATTTTCTTTAGGGACTGACAGTTTCCTTCTGATTTAAAATTTTTAATGGCCCCGTTGTAAAAACCCCCGTTTTTGTATATTCAAAAAACTTGTTTACAGTTTTATCTTTTAAGGGGTATGATGTACCATTAGTGTGTGTGAATGTGTGTTATTCGGCATAGACATGTTTTAAACTTTGTCAAAAGTTTTTTAGAATTTCTTGATTGAGCCAAAATTTTCCCGCACAGTAAACTGTAAGTAAAAAATTTAGATATAAAAAAACCGGTGTGGATGACAAGTGGTACGAATTCTAAATGGGATTCAGGTAGATTGTGCATTTCTTTAGTGACAAATAATAATGGTAAATGCTGCTTAAACTGAAGACTATAGGGTTTTGAAAATGACACTTTGGGGTTTTTTGGCCTTTTTTTCTTGTGTTTTGGAAGATCACACCCGGATCGTAGCAATTTTTTTTTTTTTTTTTTTTTTGGGGGGGGTGGTTTTTAAAGGGGTTAGCACGGTTCTTAAACCCCGTGGGTGCGACCCCGGGGGGGCAACGACCAAAAACAGGTGCCCCCTGCCCGGGCAGGGCGGGCCCCGGGGGGAGGCTGAGAGGGGCGCCGCACGGGGCTTATAGCTGCAGGGAGGAGCGCTGTAGGCCGCCGCTGCCCCCTCCCTGCAGTTTGCTTGCATAGTGCAGCGCCCAAGCGTTTCATTTTACTGAGGGGGGGGGGAGCAGTGGGCGCCGTTACTCGCAGAATTGGTGGCTCAGTGAGCTGCTCCTGTGAGCGGCGCTGCGGCGAGGACGGACTTAGGGTCCCGCGGTTTTGTGGGCGGTGCGGCGGGGACGCTGAAGCGTGAGCATCTTGGGGCCCCAATATGTCCCAAAGCATCAGGAACAGCCCTCCCGTACTCAGTGCAGAGAGAACGCTGACACTGTACGGCAGGGCTGTTCTCCGGTGCAAGGTTTAATTTAGTGTTAAACACACATTCCACGGGCATCATGTAATTGCTGTATGTGGTACAGTAAAAATGTTATTAACCTGTTACCTTGTTACCACTTTACAGCCATCACATGATTTTTTACACATTACATTTACACCCCCCCCCCTTATAGGGGGGGGCTGTGAGTGGCACATGAGGGGGTCACATATGTAACACCCTCATGTGCCAAATTTCACAGCCCCCCCGGACAAGGTTACATCTATGTAAACTCTGCGTGGTACCTTTATATGTATGTGACATGTAGAGGTAGCCAGAGGCGTCACCCTATGTAACCCCCCATGTAGCACTCACAGTCCCTGTAAAAGGGTTACATCTATGTAACGGCTCTGAGTGGTACCTTTATGTATGTGACATGTAGAGGTACCCCTCAGAGGCCCTCCAACATTTTGTTAACCCTCATGAGCAAAATTACAGTTTTGAAGTAACCATCAAAATTATTTTTTGGTTTGGGGTCACCGCAACATGAGGAACTATATTGCGGGGTCACGGCATTAGAAAGGTTGAGAACCACTGTATTAGACGGATATGCACTATCCTGCGATCTCTCACACATATCACTTTTTCAATCTCGGGATACATGTTGGTGGCACTACAGTTTCTTTTTTGCCTAACAAGTTCACCAAATGGTATGTCGGACATAGCATGTCTAGGGTGACATGAAGTGGCAAGAAGCTTGAAATTTTTTAATTGTATTTTTTTCCAAACAGATCAGATTACATGACAAATTAACAGTATATAGCACAGGTGTCAAACTGCCGGCCCTCCAGCTGTTGGGGAAACTACAACTCCCATCATGTATTTGTATAATTTAGAAGAATCTAGGCATGATGGGAGTTGTAGTTTCCCAAACAGCTGGAGGGCCGGCAGTTTGACACCCCTGGTATATAGCATTAAGTCTTAATCAGTTACAATCAACATGATCAAGGAATATACCAAAGAAAAAGAATTACAAAGATAAAATAAAAATCAAAGGAATAACAAAGCAAGAGATACTACTCAAGTAACATTTTCCAGTATTGGTATCCAATCAGTAATGTAAAATAGGAAACCTAAGTAGCGTGGAATTTCTTACCTGTGGGGTATGACCTCTATCCCAGTGTCCCCTCTACTGATCAAAGAAATAGCCAAAAAACCAATTTTTTTTTAATGGTTTAAAAAAAG
>JAODAL010020946.1:0-68214 GCA_025379985.1 Phyllomedusa bahiana | reverse complement strand
GGGGCTGGCCACCCAGAAATTTGTTGTTCTTTTTGAGGGCCTTTTAATGCGGGATCATGTTGGGGGAAAAATGGAGCACCAAGCACTCGTGAGGGGATGGAACCTTGATTTCCCAACCCTCGGGGTTTGAGGGCGACTACCCAAACTGATCTTCCTTTTTTTCCTCCTCTGCCTCAAAATTTCGCGACAACCTCTTTCCAAGGCAGGGACGTCATTTAACGTCTTGTTGGGAAATTTCCCTCCTCCCCCTTTCCCTTCCCCCGGGCCCACAGCTTAAAACAAGCCCAAAATTTGCCTGAGATGATGCACCCTGAGGCTGATGCGCCACCTTGCACTACCCCTGGCCCCCGAACCCCCTGCCTAATGAAGCCAAATGAAATTTTTGAAAAAGTCGGGCCTTGGGGGATTTAAACGGAGGGGAAAAGGCTCCTTTGGCCCGCTCTGTGTCCTTTTTCTCCCCCTCCGTCGCTGGGGGGAACCTGTTGTTTCCAGGGGTGTCCAACGATCGCTCCAGAACTAAGATCAACATAATTGTCCGCACTGACCATTTTGGGGGGTTCTTTTTTTCAAAAAATGGGAAGGGGTGGTGCAAAAACTCTTTCACCCGCCTCCACTCTCAGTGGGGTCAAAAAAACCCCCAGGTCCGCCCCCGTGCTTTTCAGGCCATGGGGTCCTTCGACTGCGTTTAAAGGGGATTTCGGGTGCTGCCACAATTTGCTGGGAAAGTTTTTGGGTTTGGAATTTCCCGCCCTGTTTTCCACGTCAAAAAAATGAGAACGTTTTACGGGGGGAAAGGGTGAGCTGACGCTGGGAAAAGCAGCCAGGGGAGACGAAGCAGGGTTTCGAAAAACGGAAATGCGAAAATTGGGCTTCGAGCCTTCCCCCAGCAGGCAGTCCGTCCCGGGGGAGCTCTTTAGAAATTTCTTTGACGAAGAGGTTTCATGCAAGTGCCAGGGCCAGGGGTGTGCTCCAAACCTAAACCCATCTTAAGGGCGGGCCCGCATTTTTCGCCCGTTTTCGCACACCACCTTGCCTGGCACAAGGGTTTTTGTCACCCACCAGCGCTCCGACCTCGTTGCGGGGAGGCCCTCCAAAGCTCCTGGACCTGTGTGGGGGACGGGCTCCCAAGAAAAAATTAATTTCAACAAAGGGTTGGGGGTTTTTTCCCCTTGGGGAAATTTATGCCACCAGAGGACCCCTTTGGGGGGGGAAAAAACCCTGCACCAAACCCTGCGGGTTTTGAAGGCTGCGCCGGGGCCCCGAGAGCCACTGCCCCCCCCAAAAAGACATCCACCCAAACTCACCCAGTGAGGGTGTCACAGAGATATAGCGGGCCCTTTGGGCCCTGCTTTCCCAGTCCATGTGGCGGTGGTCCCAAAGGAAATTTTCCCGGGCACAGATGCAGGGCAAAGCGCTTTTAAATTTTAAAATGAAAACGTGGTGGCCAGGGAGGGACTTTTTTGGCAAAAAGAACCTCCGCGCGGCATCTGGGGGATTTGGGGGCCAAAGGGAAGCGCCATGATGTGGAGGGAAACCCTCTGTGCCCCAGAAAAGGAAAGGAAAATTTCCAATTTCCCAAAAAACCCCGGGGAATTTCCGCATTCAGGCTTTTTGGCCCTTTGGGGGGGTTTGGGGGGTTTAAAATGTTTCTTCTGCTCCCAAAACCCGGAAGACAGGGGAAAGGCCCCGGTGTAGAAATGGGCCCCTGTACGGCGTTTCAGGCCTCAAACGCTGGGAAGGGGAAAGGGGGAGAAGGGTCTCTGGGGGTGCTGGGGGCACTCGGGCGACGGGGGAGGCCCGAAGGGGAAAGGCCCTTGATCCCTGTTTCATGACTCGAGAGACTGGGCAGTGAGGAACGTTTGGTGGGGGGCGGGGGGAAGGGGAGGCGGGGGGACAGAGGGTGTGACAGGGGGTTGGGGGGCCCCGGGTAGGTCGGGCCCCTTTTTTGGAAAAAATTTTTGGCCTCCTTTTCAACTCTTGCATTCGCTGCATTGATTTAGACATGCGGGTTTGGTTTTTAAACCCACCTAAGGTTCTTGCCTCTACTTAGGGCTTTACGGAAAGGGGGAAAAAAAATTGGAAATCCGCGGGGTAAAATCAGAGGCTTGTTTAAAGAAGGCCCGGGCTTGAGAGGTCCGGGAAACCTTTTTGACGGCGAAAAACAAAGGGAGGGGGGTTTTGCGCTGACCGGGCTGGCGGAATCATAACCCCAGGGGCCCTTTTTGCGCCCCGCCCTCCCCCCTTTTTTGAGGGGGGAAACCCGTACGGGACACTCCCCCCATCGCTTCCTCCTCGCCAGGGGGATAAAGCGCTCGAAAGGGCAAAATTCCTGGAAAAGACCCGGGGATCCCCCAATGTCGTCATCACCCTCATAAACCCAACAGGTGAATTGGTCGCCCTGACTTTCTGCATCCGGGGCTGGGGGCTCCCAAAAAAGGGGGACTGAAAGGGTGTTGCGGGACCCCCCGGGGGTTTTTTTCCCGGTTTTCCCGGGCTTCCTTTCCCCTCCTTATGGCATCAGAAAAAGGGGGCGCAAGCAGAGAAAACCCATCCTCTTTGGCCTTTTGTTCTTTTTTAAAAAGTTTTTCTGCCCCCAACCCCCTTTTTTGCCCATCAAAGAGGTCTTCAGAAAAGGATTATCCACATGGTGGGTACACAAAGTTGCATTTGGGCTGTTTTAAGTTGGAGGGAAACCCTGATATGCGGGATAAACGACATTTTTTTCCCGGGTACGGGGGACGAGGAGGTAAGACTGCTGGTTTGCATTTGCATTAACCACTGAAGAACAGATTGGGGGACCTGTTTTTATTAGATTACAGGGCCCTGCCCAGGATGACGGGCCCGACGGTCCTAAAACTGCGATCCGCGGCATGCGTGTTGTTGCCAGCACGGGAAAAGGGCCCCCTTTTTATACCTCTACCCCCATTTCCTACCCCCTCTTTGCTCCTTACCACCTGAATCGCGTCCAAAAAATGAAATAAAATTTGAAAGGGAAGGAAATTAAAAGTATTTTTTTGGCACTTTTCAATTCCCCTTTTTAAAAAAAAATTTCTGATTCAAATTTAACTCCCAAAATAGATCTATAACAAAGCTGCCCGGCCAAAAAGGGAAAAAAAAAAAAATTCTGAATGTATTTTTGGTATAAAAAGGGATTTTTGGCACCTTTCAATTCAAACCCGTGGGACACAAAATTTTTGTATTTTTTAAATTTTTTTGCAAAAATAGATCTATCACAAAGCTGGCCTGCGCCAAAGTGAAAAAACCGTATCTGAAAATTTACGGATAATAAAAGGTTTTTTTTTTGGCCCCTTTTTCAATTTACCTGTGGGGACTACAAAATTGTGTATTAATTAAATGCAAGGGGCCCATCAAAGCTGGTTGCGCCAAAGTGAAAAAACACTTTTCTGAAAAGTATCCCCGGGTAATAAAAGGTTTTTTTGGACCTTCAATTCATGGGTGATACAAAATTGTGTATTCACATTTAAGGCAAGGTGCCTCAATGAAAAAGCTGTGTGCGCAAAGGAAAAAAACCCTATCTTAATTATCGGATAATTAAAAGGGATTTTTTGGCACCTATCAATTCACCTTGGTGACTAAAAATTGCTGTATTCACATTTAAGTGCAAAGGTGCCCCAATGAAACAAAGCTGTTGTGCCAAAGTGAAAAAACCGTACTGAATGTATCGGGAAAAAAAAAATTTTTTTTGGCACCTTTCAATTTTTACCCCGTGGGGACTACAAAATTGTGATTCACTTTAAAAGGGAAGGTGCCTCAATGGAACAAAGTGTGGCCAAAAATGAAAAAAAAAGTATCTGTATGTATCCCATAATTTAAAAAGGGTTTTTTTGGACCTATCAAATTTACCTTGGACTACAAAATTGCTGATTCAATTTAAATTTCCCAAGGGGCCCCATAACAAAGCTTGGCGAAAAGTGAAAAAACACTATCTTAATGTATTCGGATTTTAAAAAGGTATTTTTTTGGACCTTCAAATTCCCCGGGTAATACAAAATTGCTGGATTCAAATTTAACTGAAGGGGGTCTATCAACAAAACTGGCTGGCCAAAGTGAAAAAAACTTTTCTGAAAAGTATTGATAATAAAGGTATTTTTTTGGGACCTTTCAATTCACCTGTGGTGACTAAAAATTGCTGTTTTCAATTTTAAATGCAAAAACTATAACAAGTGGCCCCGCCCAAAATGAAAAAACACGTATCTGAAAAAAATTTTGGGTAATAAAAGGTATTTTTGGCACCCATTTTAAATTTCCCGTGGTGCTCAAAATTGCTGTATTCACATTTAAGTGCAAGGTGCCTCAAATGAACAAAGCGTAGTGCGCCAAAGTGAAAAAACACGTATCTTAATGTATTTTGATAATAAAAGGGATTTTTTTGGGACCTTCAATTACCTGTGGTACTACAAAATTGCTGTATTCAATTTAAGTCAAGGTTGCCTAATGAACAAAGCTTTTTGCGCAAAAATGAAAAAAAAACGTATCTGTAATGTATTCGGATAATAAAAGGATTTTTTGGGGACCTATAACCTGTGCTGACTCAACATTTTGGATTCTAATTTAACTGCAAGGTGGCTATATCAACAAAGCTGGAATGGGCAAAATTGAAAAAGAACACCTATCTGAAATGTATACTGATAATAAAAGTGGAGTTTGGCACCTGCAGTTACTAGGAAAGATGTGTATCCTAATATAAATTCAGGCTGCCCAATATCCAGGAAATATTTCAATAGAAAACTGTTAATAATAAAGCTTTTGCAGTGCAATGTCTACACTAAGTCTTGGTGAACTTTATCCAGTATTCTTTATAGAGCTTGTCTGTGTTCGCCCACGGGCCCCCCCACACCCCACCGCTTCCACCCCCCCTCGTGACTTTACAGCGGTAGATGCTCCTTTAAAATTCTCTACATAACTACATAAAATCTTCCAATCTCTGATCTAACTAAGTTGTAAGGATCACAGCTAACAGTAGAGCTTTCTCTGTGAAGAAATAGAATAATTTCGCTGAGCTGTTTGGACACAGGCAGAACGCACGTCCTACAGCTATGAGACGATGAGAGACACTGATCATGAACAGGAAGGGCTGTTCTATGTAAAACGAGGTCATGTGATTTTTCCAGCCAATCGCAACCATACACATCCCAGTCATGACGTCGCACACACATCTCACCCTGCTCTATTCTGTAATCTCATTTGCTGGCCGCCAAAATGACAGGAAGCGCCGAAAATGGCGCGATATTAATAGATGATGCACAGATTTTAACCTAAATTATCGCATAATCTAAAAATTTCGATCAACATAAAAACTGTGCCGATTTCAACTTTGTCGATAATAATCGCTCAACACTAGTCAATTCTTCTCCATAGGTTTAAATGGGTCACTGTCGCTCCTATTCTGATTTGCTGGTTTCTGCCGACCAATGAGAAGCGCTTACAGAATTTGAATTACTGTATTTCCTGGCAATTTCCACGATCCTAATTCTTGATGTTGCGGCGTTCTAGATTTTTGGAAAGTTTTTTTTTTTTTATGTTTTTTTTTTTTTAAGGTTTGAGCTCTTTTTATGATAATGTTTTACACGTAATAAAAACGATTTTTGGAATCATACTCCATGCCTCACAACGCTGAGAGCTGAGATGGATTTCTTTTGCGATCTTCTATATGTTTCCTCTCATGTTACGTTCTCGCTTTACTTCGCCTCCTCCGGATCATTTAGACCAGAATAAACTAGGTCTGCCTGTCGGAGCTTTCGAGCGCTGCAATGCGCCGCACTTTGCCGACCTGCGATCATACATGCCTTGGAGTTTTTGAATGAGCCGCGTCCCGCCACAGAACGCCCACATCGCGCCCATTACACGCCCCTTCATGTTAGGCGCAGTGATCACTAAGGAGGTGGGAAGGAATGGGTTAATGTTTAGGGAAGATGAGACAGGAGATGTGCGGGGTGCAAAGAGAAGAATGATTTTTAAGTGAAAGTCCACGGGATATGCTTGTTTTGGTAGCTATATTTTCAATGGTGCATTATGGGTTTATCAGCGACTGTAAAGGGTCTTTGGAGGCATGAAATATGGAGGTGAAATATAAGCCATGGTGGAAATCTTAAGAAAACGAGCTGTTTGGGACACAGCTTACTGGGCCTCCTGTGGGTGGTTCTGAGCACCAGAAGTTAGTACGAATTTATGAACAGTGATTGGTTTGCTGCCCTTGGGTCAGGAGACTGCAACTAAGGGTAAATGGTAGGTGGTGCACTAAGGACTACAATTTGATTATGTTAAAAAGTGAAACATTACTGCTCCAGGGACTCTTCCAATTTAAATATTTAGGGCGACATCTATGAATTCGTATGCGCCATTTTTTAACTTGGCATTGACACACCAGTTCTAAATAGATATTAAGATAATAAGATAAATAGATATTGAGATAATAATTTTGGTGCATAGAGTGTAATGTGCCAAACTTTTTATGGTAGCTTCTCATCAAATTTTGACACATTCTAGGTGCATTAAAATGTGGCATGCCATCTATAGAACAGTGTGCCAGCAGTTTATTTACAGCAGTACACGCCAAAAAAAGAACCCTGTGCAAATTCATAGATGTCGCCCTTAATGTTCTGTGTTGGAAACTTTAAATCAAGTAATTGTGCCCCTTTCATCCCAAATACAGCACCAGTATGAAACTGCCTGGACATCTGGCCAAAATGATAAGAATTCCTCTATTGTCTGGCCAGATGATCGAAGAATAAAGATGTGTGCTCAGTGGGAAAGTGAAATGTTAAAGTGCTGTGCAACGTGCCATCACTCAAATAGGTTCCCACACCTAAAGAGTTTGAGAACCCTAGGATTACCACTCTGTGGGCCCTTTCACACTTAGGGCTTCCTCCCAATATGGCTTCAATCCTGGGGCATGGTTACTAATGGCCTACACGTAAGTGCTGACACCTTTCACCAAATTCCCTACCCAGTGTGCAGCACCTGTCCATACATCGGTCCCATACAGCTTTATCATTACCGATAAGGGACTGATAAGAACAGATATTACAGTTGATCTTAGCCAAAAGGCCAAGAAGTGTCATCTATTAGATGTAACAATCCTCAAGTCACATGTGACTCACTGAGCCTTGCAATCTGAAAAGGATTCAAACCATGCTGGTTTAGTTCATCTGCATACTGCTGTTTCACGTTTTTTGTCCCTCATCAGTGCAGAGCAGAGTTTGCTGGTTGGCTGGCTAGGAGAGAGGCATTCAGTTTGGCCCAGAAGGGTTAATGTATCTCCTTGGGGAGAAGCGCCATGTCAGTGTGTGAGGATTTAACGCATTTTACACCCCACTGGGTATTTGCATATTTCAAAGGGCTTATGGGAAAAGAGTTGAACTTTCCAGCACCATCTACTGGATGTAGCAATCCTCATGTAACATGTGACTCACTGAGCCTTGCAAGGTGAAAACAATTCAAACCATGCCAGTTTAGGTCATCTGTTGTTGTGGGGTGTTGCCAATCATCAGCTACCGGATCATAGAAAGAACTGCGCAGTGGTACACTTAACGATACACAGTCCTCTCAATCCCCTCCCTGCTCCCATCTATATGTTTGCTGCATTGAGGAAACAGGAAGTGGCAGCCAAAAAAGGCAGGAACCTGGAAAAGTGAGTAATGATTGGACTCTAGGTATACAAAATTGAACTTTCCCATGCCCTCTACCAGGCACCAGTACATTTACTCATATGGATATGTCATACATTTCTGATCATAATAGATGGGAAGCCACGCAGGCTTGTCCTGGCTGGATGCAGAGACCATATATGGCTGGGATTATAGAGACATTCAAGCAAGCTGTTTTGCACGGCATAGCACAGCAAGCTACAATGTCTCAGGGACTTGGAGATTGCTGAAACAGTAAAGTTTGTGGTGATATGCTGCTTCCATAACTTCAATTCACTTTTATGCAAATTACTGAATCAGCATAGTACAGTCTGCTTGAACGTTTCCATAATTTCTTGTAAAAATGTCTTGGATGTATTTGGAATATTGTATCAAGCTGCTGTGTATCCTAGGAAACATTTTGTAAGTGTACCTGGATTTAGAGTGATTGGGTAGAGTTGACCCCTTATACTTTTAGGTGGACATACACCTTAGTGGTGCTTCATATGAGATGAAGGGTGCTCTACATTTTTTAGAGGCTTTTGAGTCCATAGCATTTGAGAGACTTTTGCTATGCCTGTGCTTTAGTTCAGTGGTATGCATACAATTGAATAGAGGCTAAGTATAGTTGTTCCCGGAGTTAAGATAAAACCCAAACCTACCTCCCAGGTGCTCCGATTCAGTCCTGACCACCGGTCCAATCATCCCTGATGAAGGAGGTCATCGTTCACATGACAGATGCAGCCAATCACAGATCACAAGGACATGCAGATGACGTTGGGGCCTGTGATTGACTGCACATGTTACATGAACATTAACATTTACTTTCTGGATGAACAGACCAGCTACTGGGACTGAACAAGAGCATCCGGGAGCTAAGTATGAGTCTTATCTTCTATTTTTTATCATGTCCCAATGGACCAATGAGTTTTCTTAAAGGGGTTGTATTCATTTCATGAAATGGTCTTCAGAATAAGGGGACAGTGAAAACAAGCAACTTTGCAATTGGATGTCATTTGCAAAACTGTCTTGTTTTCACAGTCTGCCTTATCTTCGTTTTGTGTAAACACAGTTTCCCAGTTTCGGTCGGATTCCACCTCCTTGCATTTCATTGGCTGACGGCTCTACTAATTTACATTCTGTTCGGACCCTGGTCGTATTCACGGGAGTGAGCATTCCTGTCTCTCTCACTCAGAATAAGGTGCCGGCAACAATTTCACTCTATACAGCCACCAGCTCCTCAGTGACACTGCAGCTGCTTCTACAATCAGAAAACAGCAGAATTGTGCCTTGGTGCCTAATGCTCCTGTGTGTAATGAGGCGGCAACAATTTCACTCTATACAGCTAGTAGCTCCTCAGTGACACTGCAGTTGCTTCTACAATCAGAAAACAGAAGAATTGTGCCTCGGTGCCTTGTGTAAACATAGAAGGGAGATGGATCTGTGCCCTGGGTGAGTTCATAGAAGACTGGATTCAACTGTAACAAACCTCCAGCTGTAAGAGGAGAAGAAATCAGTGCTCTGAGTTCATAGAAGACTGTCTAGACTGAATGTAAGCCTGTGGCATGTAAACAGCTCTTACAAAATAAGACTGCATAGGGAGTGGACAGTGACATGTGGACTCAGAGGGGGTGGGGAACACACTGACTCGGGAATGAGCATGAACAGTGAAGGGGGAGGATGATGTCATCCCCCTTCAGTTAAGAAACACCCAGCTGGGAGGGGAAGAAACGCCTCCGGATTTCAGGAACTGAGAAAATCAAGCTTCAAGAAAACAGCCGAACTGATGAAGCAATACATCCCCTTTAACTTCCACCCCTAATCGATATAAATGGGCCATCATTATGATGCTTGGTTTTGACATTTAGAACAGAAAGGGCGACATGCATGATTGGGGCTGCGAGATTTTTTAGGCATCTTTGGAGAGAAACAAACTGTCCTGGCCCTGTTCTATAGATGTATGAACCATTGTATGCCAAAACTTGGTGCAATCTGCACCAGACACAACACCTTTGGATGCGAAACTGTTTCACAAATCTATACCAGTTTCAAAGTGGCATGGCTGAGGCTACTTTTGGCGTAGAACTGGACACATTTATAAAGTAAAGTGAGACACTTTCATTCATACTGTTGGATCATACACTATTAAAAACAGAGGTAGAACTTGTCACGGCTCTTGGCGCCGCGGCTCGCCCGCAGCCGTTGTCCTTCTGCCTCTGGGCAGGAAACCCCGTACTCACCAGTCCCCGCTCCTGTGTCCGGCTCTGACAGCCGCCGCGCGCGTAACCGCTGCTTAAGGCGCGCGCGCGACGGCTGGTCTGGATTTAAAGGGCCAGCGCGCCGTTCATTGGTTATTGACGGCCGATGGTCCTATATAAGGTATACGCCCCCTGCACTCTCTGCCAGTTTGTTGGTGTGTCTACCGTGCGTCTAGAGTGTATTGCTGTTCCGTCCTGATTACCCGTGTACCAGTCCGCCTGCTTACGTTTCCTGACCTTGCCTGTTTGCCGCCTGCCCTGACCTTCTGCCTGTCTCTGACCACGAATCTCTGCCACCTGCCCTGACCTTCTGCCTGTCCCCGACTACGTCTCTGGATTACGTCTTTGTACCACGCTGTACCCCGGCCGCCATCGCAAGCAAGTCACGTCAGGGGTAATGACCTGGTAGCCTCACGCCGCAGCAAGTCCATCCCGCTTTGCGGCGGGCTCTGGTGAAAATCGAGGGCTACTTAAACGCCGTTCCCTGGCGTGGCTTAACTATCATCGCTTGCGTTGACCCAGCGAATCCACTCCTGCGTTACAGAACTGGTGAGTCGGTGCACAATTTTATACATGTCCGAGCGTTTGTTTCTCTCTTTCTGTCATTCTGTAACCTTGAAAAGTCTCTGTGCAGAATGGAGAGGAGGTTGTGCTTGCATAGCACTCTTCATTTTAATTAAAGTGCTGGGGTACAGCCAAGTGGTGTGCTCTATGAGAGAGTTGTATGTTCATTTGTTCCTACCTTCCTTCTAAGAGCAATTACTTTTTTATTATTCTGTCCAAGCAACACGTCTACCATCTAATGTACAAGACACAATAAAACAATATGTATGGGGTATAGTTTAATAAAAATACAATTGCACCATTTTTGGGAGGGTTTGTTTTTATTTAGAGCCATGTTCTGAGATCAATAATTTTTTTATTCTTCCATCTATAGAAATGGGGGCTTATTTTCTTGTGGGCTGAAGTGTAGTTTTAAATAGTACCATTTTGGGAAATAAAATACTTTTTACCTTATATTATTCCAATTTTTACCCCTATAGTGTTTACCTGGTTGGATAAATAATGTTATATTTTAATAGATTGGAATTTAACAGATGCAGCTATACCAATTAGATTTATTTAGTATTTTTAAAATGGCAAAAGATTGGTGTTTTTTCATATTTTCAAACTTTCTTTTTTCTAACTTGCATTTTTAACCTCTCTCGGGTACTTAATCACTAAGGAGCATGTATTGTATTGTATATTTGTATTGTTCAAATATGGCTTCTAAGGCTGAGTGTAATAGAACTACTAAGATGGCAGCTTCGAATGCCTTCATGACAACTGGTCGGCACCCTACGATTACGGCGGTGGAGGGGGGACAGATAGGGCAACACAGTAAGAAGTGTCTAATCACTACTGTTTATTCTCTGTGCCTCTCGAAATGTGCAATCATGGTAGACATTCATGACAGACCTGAGGTCCTTCATTATACCCTCAGATGCGATAACTAGAGATAAGTGAATTTCTCAAAACTTCGATTTGGCTGATTCATTTAATTTTTCCCAAAAATTTGGTTCGTACAAAATTCATTTGTGATGAATCGCATTAAAAAAACAGCTATTTCCTGGCTGCATAGAGTCTGTATGGTGTTGTAGAACATTGTGTCATGCAGAAATATGCATAGGGAGCCTGGTTTGGTATTGATACAATGCTGTGATTTAGTATGACACGCAGATGACAGATGCTGCTCTTAGAATCGCTTCACTAATCTGGTCAAAACTGACCAAATAACTGAAGTGGGAACGCAGCCTGACAGGGTAATATCAGCGCCAGCTATAAAGAACCGAGCTGAGGCCCAAGATCCCCCTATAGCGTCAAAGAGCGCACTTCTTTTACACCGTCATCAGATGATTCCACAGATTATGACAGAATCTGTTCTGTTAAACGCTGATACATGTAGAGCTACAAAGAGTTACTTTTTTCACTTATTGTGGTGAACTATCTTTGAAATACAGTGTGTGTATTTCTCACATACACACATCTCCATTACAGGCAGGTTATTATTTTGGGATATTATTCTTTGCACCAAGGAGTTACTTTTTTTACTTATAAGGTGAAACGCCTTTGAAATACATAGGTATATATAGAATCTGTGGGCAGAAAGTGAAGCGTGGCCAGGGACCTAATGTTGGCACCACGGCCCTGCATCAACATATGCAGCGTCACCATCCAGTGGCCTGGGAGAAACGTGTCTCAGATGTGGTGGTCCATCCTACCATAGCAACAGCAGCAGCACTTAGTGGCACACATCCCATTTCAGGCAGTCAAAGCTCCACCACCTCTGCTGAAGGGAGCTGTCTGTCTTTTCCATCATTTACCGATCCAGATGCTCCTGCTCCTCCTCACTCATTGCACCAGAAGTCGTTCACTGAAGCGATTACCAAAAGACAGCAGTATGCGTCCAGCCATCCTACGGCACAAAAGCTGACCGTGCCCCTGTCCAAGTCGGTGGTACTGCAGTCCCTCTATTTTCAAGTGGTGGACTCTGCACCGTTCAGAGAACTGATGGCTTGTGTGGAGCCGAGGTGGAGAGTCAGTGCAGTGGAGCCATAGTTACCCCAAGAAGAAATCGCTTGTCCACCTGAAATGTAGAGAGACTCACCTTTGTCGAGATGAATCAGACGTGGATTAGCCAGAATTTCCACACACCAATACCTGATGCATCAGTTTAGAACAGCCATGCCGCCTCACCCAAACTTTGACAAATGAGTTTGGATTCTTCTGGCTACCTGCCTCAGCTACTATTCTGATGCTGGCACCGGCCTGATGCCACACATCTGCTGCCAGCTGCTCCTTCTACCACCCACCATCTTTACCAGGGACTGGTATTGCCACCCACCTCCCCACTCTTCACTGGGGCATTATGTAACCTTCTGATGATGCTGCCACCTCACCACTCAGGTCTCCTCATACTGCTGTTGCTGTAACCTCCAGGCTATGTCACCATGTCACTCTCTGGCTTGATGCTGTTGCTGCCGCCACCTCCTAATTATGTCATCTAGCTGCCGTCACCTCAAAATTATGTCATTTTGCCACTCTCCAGCTTGATGCTGCTGTTGCTGTCGCCACCTCCACACTGTGTCATTGTGCCACTTTGTGGCCTACTCATGCTGCTGCCACCTCCACAATCTGTCATTGTGCCACTCTGTGGCCTACTCATGCTGCTGCCACCTCCACAATCTGTCATTGAGCCACTCTGTAAACTACTCATGCTGCTGCCAACTGACCTCTCTCTCACTCAACCACCCTGTGGTTTCTAATGATGTTTCCACCCTCCACCACTCTTTGATGTTGCCACTATGTTTGGTTTTCCCCTTCTTTTAATCTGTCAGAAGGAATGAAAAGGACAAACACAACTGATTGTGTCTTCGTAGAAACCGTAAGGCCAGAATGACATGGTCCTTTGTTTGCATCAGGATTGTCTGATGATTAGGTAGCCAGTGTATACAAAACACAGAAGACATGCAAATATTCCATTTACTTGTTATCTCTTTTTTGGATCAACGCCTGTCTCTTTTTGGCTTTAGCAATACTGATGGATTATTGACCGATTGAAAGCGGACACTGAAGGATCAAAGGAAGGCAAAATGATTAGTGACGTCAATGCAAAATTACTGCTGACACCCTCTGTATGTATCAGTGTTTAACAGAATCACCACAATAAGTTAAAAAATTAACTCTTTGACACAGATAGCAATATCCCTACAGACTGAACTGGATGAATTTCAGATGTGTATACGGGAGACATACGCAAACTGGATTTGACACAGTTCCCGAATAAGTGAAAAAATGAACTCTTTGCAACAGATAGTAATATCCCTATAGACTGAACAGGATGGATTTCAGATGTGTGCAGGGGAGACATACACACACTGGATTTGACACAGAGTTCCCCACAATAAGTGAGAAAATTAACTCATTACCACAGATAACAATATCCCAAAATAAAAAACGCTGGTTCAGGAACAGGTGTGTATATGACAAACACCTGTGTATTTGTGTATTTCACCCCAGTAATTCGAAAATCGGAAGTATTTTCCACAGAGTGGAATCTCATGCTGCTACAGAGAGATGCTTGTGCATACGAGACACAGTGACAAGTGACAGAATTTAACATGGCTGCCCTATTTATAGGGCTGTAACATCACAGAAGCTGGCTGGCTGCCGATTGGCTGCATGTCTGCACATGTAATTGAGGGTGTTCCCTTCTTCCTCCCCTAGTTCTTTGCCCCATGTCGCGCCATGTGCTCATGGCCATTTTAGATTCGTTACCACAAATCGCCATCAACTTCGGCTTCGTTCAGAATAAAATTTTTTCTGAAATTCTAAATGAATTCTACTTCGTTAGAATCGATTTGCTCATCTCTAGCCATAACAATTAAACAACATCCTGCAATTGTATCATGGTGGAGGGTGATTAGGGCTCTGAAGGGGGTGAGGCACCTCTTTATAATGATGTAGTTACTGCGGTTGCACATACTGAGGCATCTTAGTGGTTAAACAGTTGGGATCAGCTAGGATCAAATGGCAGACATTAGCTATATTAGTGGTTAGATCCTTAACCCACTCCATACATGCCTAACAATGTCAAAACGTAACAATATGCTATATGTTAATGAAATTTGGCTGATACTGTAGTGCATATGTGTCAACCTCAAGGCCCGCTGGTATGAATCTGGCCTGCCACCTCATTTATGTGGCCTGCAAGAGCTTACATGTAGTTTGCAGGGATGGACAAGGTCTGTATGTAGAAGGACTGGTACAAGGGGGAACGGGCGCCATCATGGATTTTGAACTCCAGGAGGCAACTCCAAACCACTCTGTTCAGCAACTAAATGGCAGTGGCACGGCTCTAACAGCCCTACTCAGGCACTTCAGCCACCTTCGAGAGTAGGAAGCTAAGGAGGTAGAAGGGACTGCAAGTTATACAACCGTGAAGGACAGCTTGGTTTTTTTACTGACCACAGGGTGCACCATGAAATCTCTGGTGGAACAATTTGAACTCCTTTAACAGCAACCCATACAAATATACACGTACATGTACCATAAAAAGCCTTTACGGACACTTGCATTTGGTGCATATGGTCTCTAAGGTTATTTAACAATGTGTTAAGGAGTAAAATTTTAGACAGTTTAACAGTTCCAAACGGCCCTTTGAGGGCAACTATAATGCTGATGTGACCCTCGGTAAAAAAAAAAAAAAGTTGAACACCCCTGCTGTGTTGGATAAACCTTTCTACTTGCACTTATTACCGGATATTGCCTACTTTTCTTACTTTTGTAAAGTACCTTCTATTAGTAGAATACAATAGGAGAAATTTACACATATAACATATAATCTCCTGCTTGGTGTAAACTAGTCAGAGATCATTATAAAGTCTTTCACATCCTTTAATTGTTACTTTTAGTCATATTAATTATCTTCTTTAAAAATCTCTTATCTGGAATTTACTGTAATCATTTACATTGGGTATATTGAGTTTGCAATCCTTTGGCTAATTAAACAGACGGCTCAAATTAATCATATTCTGCTTGGGAAATAAAATACACAAGTCTACATAATTGTGCAATGATATTGTGTTTTTGTTTCCAAAGTATTCATTCATAATTCATTATTATTCATTGGGAACAATAACTCATGAATACTGTTAGATGGGAACAACGGCTGCTAGGATCAGGTGGTCACATTATGCAACAATATGTCCTTTGTGTTTCTTTCCATGAACATACCAGCCATGGTTTAGTACATCTAAGGAGCTGCATCCAATCTCTTTGGTTTAAAGGGTTGTAGAGATGTCATGGCTACAGTATATAACTGCAAATTGATATGTATGTACATAGTTTAATTATATTCAACTTTGTATATAGAATGATATGGTTTATATCATATTTACTGTCTGGTTAACGTAAGGAATTTTTGTATTTCACAAGATTTTACAAGTTGATATGAAAGTAGGGAAAATAAACAATGAAAAGGATCTGAGTGACATTACCAAGGGTGGAATTGTGACAGCTAATGACTAGTTTGGGCTTTTTCTGGGATAAAGGGAGCTGTGCTGCGCGCCTATTTGCGCTGCAAAGGGTTTCAATCCGCCCGTAACTACAGTAACCCACTTTTCTCATAGAAACTAGGATTCCGCCCCTCCTCCCCGCTTGCGAAATCCGCCGGGGGGGGAGAAATTGCATGCACTTATTACGGCGTGTACGCGCCGGAAAATGAGTTCTAGGGGCCGGGTGAGCGCCGCCCCCCGCCCCACCCCACTGCACAGTTCCCGGGCGTAATTGCGGGTGAAATCCTCCCCGCAATTACTCGCAATAACCCCGTGTGAACTTTTCCTTAGAGTTTTTTGAAAAACGGGGTCTTTCATGTTCCCCCGCGTGCAAAATTTCCCCTGCCCCAATAGTGATCGAAGGTCAAATAACGGGTAAACAGCAATCGAGGACAGGCTTTTCCCTCGAATATCTTTGAAAAGAGGGGGAAAAAAAGTTTTGTAAAAAAGACAAAAGGGGAGGTGACAAACCCACCACTTCACAGCCAGAAGCATATTGCCTGTGTAACCCAAGATGACTACTGTCCACCGCTAACAGTGCCTACAATGGGCATGCCATGTGAGCATAGGGGAACTTGGACTATGAGTCACATTTATGATGAGCGTTTTACTTGACAAACCATGGTCATATCGAAAATCGGAATTACAAACTTTTCCCCATAGGGGATAATAAAATCCGATGACCTTTAAACCCTATGGAAGCAACTACACCTTTCATTTTTACCCCAAAAAAGGGGCAGAAGCGGGAATTAACATCCACAACAGTCAAATGGAACATGCACATCTAACAAACACTTGGTTATAAAAGCCACAAAAAAAAAGTCACAGACCTTCACTATCCCTCTTAAACCACAGCCTGACCCTTAAACCTGCAAAACCCACAAATTAAAAAGTGCCAAAGGCATATATTGAACCCTCATTTTAGTTTCACTGGACATTGACTATATCTGTCCTTGGGCCCCACATGAGCCCCGAACGGAAAGGGAACATTTCCAAGGGCCAAAAAAACCTGGCAATCCCACATTCAGGCTTTTTTGGCTTGGGATGGTTTGGGTTAAAGTTTTTCTTCTGCTCCCAAACCTGGAAGACAGAAGGCTGGCTTCTAGACTGGCCCTGTACGGGCTGCAGGTCGCAAACTGGGGAAGGAGAAAGGGTAGGAGGGGTCTCGGTGGTGCTGGGGACTGGGGCCGGGGAGGCAAAGCGTGGCGACCCCCTGATCAGACTCTGAGAGACATGGGCGCGGGGAAACCTTGGGGGTGGCGGAGGGGGAGGAGGTGGAGACAGAGGGGGGACAGGGTTGGAAGCCCGGCGTGGGTCTGGCCTTTTTTGGCCAAGTGTTGCCCCCATTTCAACTCATGCATTCCTGCTGGACTAACATTTTTGTTGGGGTTAAAACACCTAAGATTCTTTCCTCTACTTATGTGTTTAGGGCAAAGGGGGCATATGACATCGCGGGGTTGAAACAGAGGCTTCTCAAAAGGGCCAAGGCTTGAGAGGTCCGGGACCTTTTGCCGGCGAAAACGAGGAGGGGGGTTTTCCGCTGACCGGGCGGGGAAAATCAATCACGGACGTCTGCGCCGCCCTCTCCCTTTTTGAGGCCGGACCCATTTTGACACACCCATCGTCTTCCCCTCGTCCATGATGAAGCGCTCGCAAAAATTTTCTGCGGAAAAGACCACGAGGGGACCCCGCAATGTCGTCTCACATCATCAACACGGGTGATTTGGGGTCGTCCTGTTTTTCTGCATCCAGAGCTGCGGCTACAAGCAAAAGGCACGCAAGGGGTTTCCCCACCGCCCGGGATTTTTTTCCCAAATTTACCGGCTTCCCTTTTCCCCCCCTTTTCTCGCTTTCCACCTAAAATTTCCTCAATTTAGAAAGTTAAAAAAAAGAGAATAGGAAGACTTTTTGGGAAAGTCTCTATTAAAAGATGGCAAAAACAGCTATTCTCAAATCCCAAAAAACAAAAAAAAATTGCTGGATTTAAATTTTTAAATGCAGGGACCCCTATAACAAAACTTGACGACCAAAAGTGAAAAAAACACTACGAAATGTATTCAATAATAAACGTTTTTTGGGACCCATCAATACACCTGTGGTGACACAAAAAATTTCTGGATTCAAAATTTAAACCCAAAGGGGGCTCTACAAAAAAGCGGGCCCCGCCAAATGAAAAACAGTATCTGAAATGTATACGATAAAAAAGGGATTTTTTGGCACCTATCAATACACCTGTGGTGACTACAAAATTGTTGGATTCAAATTTAAGTGCAAGGTACCTCTATCAACAAAGCTTGACTGACCAAAAGTTAAAAAAAACCTATCTCAAATGTATACTAACGAAGTGGAATTCATTTAGAATTTCAGGAAAACTTCGGTTTTGAACGAAGTCGAACTTTGGGGGACTTTGGGTGAACGAATTGTGCTTTTGATTGATAAAATGGCTGCGAGCACATGGCGCTACATGGGGCAAAGCACTCTGGGAGGAAGAAGGGCATAGCCTGCATGACATGTGCAGAGATGAAGCCAATCAGAGACCGGCGGGATTCTGTGACGTCACCGCACTATATAAGTCCGGGCGTGACGCTGGGAGCTCATACCGCTCTCACTGTACTGATCAGGGAAAGTGCTGCCGTGGCTGATTGTTACTGAAGAACTGATTTTTATGCAGTGATTTTTGGGGGGGTGTCTCAGCTTGTCTCAGAGACTGCTTCTCTTAACGTTCTATTTCTAATTTTTTTGGGTATTGGATCTGAAATCCAGTGTGCGTCCACTGCAGCTGCATATACATTTAAATCCTATCTGCTCACAGCACATTGAATATCCAAGGGGGATCTAAGCCAGTTCCTGTTGTATTCATTTAAAGGAACAGCGTTTTTACAAGACAAATACCACTTCATTTTTGGCTGCTCAATTCTTCGGCGCAATTTACATCCAGGGGTTAATTAAGCGTTGTTATTCAGCTGTAGTGACTCCAAGAAACCGTCATTTTCAACGCCAAAATATATACATTTTTCCTGTATCATAATTCACAAGCAAAGGTTAATTACATTTTTATGTGGCCGTGAGTCAACAGGGTAGCAGCAGTGTGAGGTCGGGAGCCAAGCGGCCACAGGGTAAAAAATCCACTTCGCAGGTCCAAGAAAGTAGCGGCACAGGGGCTCAGCGAGGCAGCGGCGGCAGTAGTCACTCAGTGCGGAGCGTTGGCGGTAAAATCCGATACTCGGCGGTGTGGCAGTTCTTTGCTAAGACACCGGGGGAGCCGAATTTTGGGTATATGTAGTATCTGTAACAGAAAAGTGAAGCGTTGCCAGGAGCTAACGTTGGCACCACGGCCCTGCGTCAACACCTGCGGCGTCCCATCCGTGCCTGGGAGAAACGTGGCTCAATGTGGTGGTCCATCCTGCCCCCGCAGCAACAGCAGCAGCAGCAGGGGCCCATGGCACGCATGCCATTGCAGCCATTCAAGGCTCCACCACCCGCAAAAGGGGAGCTTTTTTTCTTTGACATCATCTCCCGTCCAATGCTCCTGCCCTTTGCTACTCATGGCGCCAGCAGTCGTTCAGTGAGGCGATTGCAAAGAGACAACAATGCGTCCAACCATCCTAAGGTGCAGCAGCTGACCGTGCTCCTGTCCAAGTTTTTGGTACTGTCATCCCTCCCCTTTCCAAATGGGGGACTCTGCACCGTTCAGAGAACAAAATGGCTTGTGCCGAGCCGAGATGGAGAGTTCCAAGCCGTAATTTCTTTCCAAAAAGGCAGTACCAGCACTTCATAAATAGTGGGAAAGGGGCCAGTCCTTGAGCTTATCGTTTGTTCCAAGGTGCACGGCAGCGCGGACGTCGGGAGATGTAACTACGGTCAGGGCCAGTCCCTGTCCTTTAAACGGCCCACTGGTGAATGTGCTTCCGGCCCAGGCAAACCAACAACTTGGACGGGAGACGCCGTTTTCCCCTCCTCCACGTTGTCAAACGCGGCTCCTGCGCCAATGTCCGCCTCCTCCCCTCCACCACCACTCACCCTCCACAAGTACTGCTCCATCATACCAGATGTGTAGGGCACAGCGGGGGTCACGCAGTTCTACACCTGGCTTGCCTCGGCGAACGAAGTCACACAGGGGAGGAACTGCTCCCGTCATGCAGCAAGAAATCGATGTGTGGCTTTCTCCACGCCCACTGCAAATCGGAACCATGGGACGGACAATGGAGGAACATGGTGTCCGCGCTGCACCGAGGAGGGATGGTCCTTTGCGCCCTGCATGGCGCAGTGTTAAATCTGGTTGTGAAAAAGGTTCCTGAAGTCTTCCACCGATCTTCAGAACATTCGGGAAAATGGCCAGGAAATTTGGGGCATGCACATTATCCATTCGTACAAAGCCAGGAACACCCTCCTCAAGTTGCAGCGGCAGAACGGCCCCCCCCCAACACACTCTGATATGCATGTTTCCACCCCGGAATTCCAGCCTGCACATGTTGGACCGACTGTATGAACAAGAAAGGCCATTAACGATTTTTTGATGATCCAGGCAGACAGAAGTACTCCCCTTGTAACTTTGATGTCAGCCCGGCAGCTCATCGTGACACCTGCCGTTTGTTTAGGCCATTCGAGGAGGCGACGTTATTTGTCAGTCCGCCAGGACTACGGAAAGAATAACGTCATTCCACTGCTTCATGTCCTGGAACAGATCTGAAAAATCTGTCTGGCAGGGAATGAAGATGTGGCGACTACATCTCCGGGCCCCATGATCCGGTGGGGACTGAAATGGAGGAGGAGGAGGACATTGGAGCAGAAGCATTGTCGGTGAAATGAGTGGATTTTCTACCCAGGTGACAAGAGAGGAGGAGCAGGAGCACTGGAGGGGCTAGATGGAGATGAGGGAAAACGAGGGAGATGACCCCAAGCACCGTGGCAGTATACAGTGGAGATGGAGGCAGGGAGCCCCTCGGAGTCCACTTGTCAGATGGGCCCCACATGCTGATTTGCCTGGCTAGTGACAGCCGAATAGTCAGCATCCGGCAAGGGATGACTTCTGGCTCTCCACCCTATTGGAACCCTCGCTACCCGTCCAAAATGGGAGCCTTTTTCCCACTATGAGAGGGAGGACAAACTCAAATACTATATTGAAATCCTCCGTAGTTCAGTGGCCGCTGCCCATGGGGCGGCATCGCCCTCCTCGACAGGTCTGAAACCGGGGGGTTCTTCAGCACTCACGTACTACTGCTGCGGCTGCCCGCGGGGAAAGGGGGGGGGTCGGAGCAGTACCAGCTCCATCAGCAGCAACCTAAGTCGGAGTCACTGAGAGCAGCTCCTTAAACCCCCTAGTGAGGGGGGCAGTTCGCCAGCACAGCAGCAACAGGACCTGGAGCAGACCCTTGAACCAACAGTGGTGGCCTACTTGAAAGCACTGCCACCCCAGTTAGAAGATCCGATGGACCCACTGGGCAGCCAAACTGGGTGTGTGGCCGCAACTTGCCGAGTTTGCAGTGGAGAAGCGTCCTTTCCCGGCCAGTAGAGTGGCATCAGAGGGGTATTCAGTGCGGGGGGCCATCGTTAAACCCCAAGGAGTACCCGCTTGTCCACGGGAAATGTGGAACGACTGACCTTGTCAAGATGAATCAGCCTGGATCGGACAGGATTTCCACACACCAAAGCCTTAGGCGTCAGACTACATCAGCCAAAACCCTCACCCAAACTGTGAGAAATGATCGGGTTCAAACTACCTGCCTCAGCCACTATTCTGAGGCCCGCCCACCCGCCTGATGCCACCCCATCTGCTGACAGTATTTTTCCATCTGCCACCAACCATCTTTACAAGGGACTGGGATTGCCACCCACCTCCACACTCTGTCATTGTGCCACTGCTGACCTCATGCTGCTGCTGGGCTCTGCCGTGACCTCAACACTGGTCATTTGCCACTCTCTGACCTCATGCTGTTGCTCCTGCCGCCGTCACCTCCACTCTCTGTCATTGTGCCACTCTGTGGCCTATTCCTGTTTTTGTACACTATCTATAAGCCAATTAAAATTAACCTTATAAAACACCTTTTACCCATGGGTAAACAAGAAAATTGAATCTATTCTACAGGATTGACTGTTGATGTGCCTATTGTTTCTTTGGTTAGACTAATAAGTTAAGTAACTGATACCCTTTCATTATCTTTCCTGACCCCTCTGTAGTAATCTAATTAACCTATAATTTGTTTAGAATCCCTATTAAGCACATCAGATTCTTCCATAATATACTGTGTAGCTAATTCTCATTGTACTGTGTTTGTAAAATCAATTTCTTCTGTTGCCAACACTCCACATTACAGTATAACACATTCAGGAACCCTTGTCTTTGAAGCTAAATCATACATCCAATGTATTGACAACCACAATTATATTCCATCATTTAAAGTGCAGCTTTGGAGTGACAGGAAATGTGTTTTCTTTGATTAAACATATGACACAGCCAGAACAATTTTTAAAACTCCCTTCACCTAAAAAAAAGAAGAAGAAAAAATAATACACTCAGATAAAATGATGGAGGTGGAAAAGAATGTAAAATACCCTTTATAATCTCAGTATGGAATCTGGTTATCATAACAAAGCAGACCTAAACCAGTGCACAGTACATTACACTTCTTTATAAAAAATAATGTATGCAAAATGCTTATCACATCTATGAGGTATATAATAAATAACATATCAGTAATCATCATAAAGGAACAAAAGCATATAAAGATTATGGATCCACCACTCCATACAAAATCCTTCTCATCATTAATGTACCTACTGTATGAGGAGGTATGGAATTTTGGGGGTTCCCAAACTACTGAGTGGTGGAGCTTCTACTTTTTGGGCTCCCATAGCCTAAGGCCGTACTCACACGACGGATTTGGCCGCGGTTATGGCCGCGGGTTCCGACCCGGTTTCCGCGGCCAAAACCACGTCCAAATCGCGCCCAGTTTATTAACATGGTTTCCTATGGGAAACCTCGTTAATATTCACACGCCACCAATTCTTGAAAAAGGAGTCCTCAGCGCGGCGGCTACACGGTGTTGCTGCAGGTGTCGCCCCGGGCATCGCCGCGGTTGGTGCCTACTAATTTGCATGGGGGCAAACCCTCGCCGCAAGCCACGCCCCAAACCACACCCCACTTGCACCGTGACCACGCCCAGCGCCCGCGCCACAAACCCGCGTCGGGAGACGCGATTTTGCGGCAAGGCTAGGACGAGGTTTTGCCGCGGCCAAACCTGCAGCCAAACCCGCCGTGTGAACGAGGCCTAACTTTTATCACATATTTTGTGCAACTTAGAGTGACTACCTCATATCATATTTCTGTAAAAAAAAAAGAAAAATGCTATTCAGACATTTCCCCAGATACTTCCTACCAAATATTTTTATATATTCCTCGTTGTCACATTTTCACAAGGACTTTATTGCAAGATGGGAGCAAGACAAACAAAGATGCAAACAGTCCATAAAAACATAAAAAGGGATTGATCCTAGGGGCTGTAAGGAACATGAGGGGCAAAAAGTTCCAAACAAGTGGGTGAAAGGGCTTGGACCAGGAGAAACAACCGAAGAACTGCAGACTTGGACCAGGAGGGAAAACCAGGGAACTGCAGGCTTGGACCAGAAGAAACAACTGAGGAGCTGCAGGCTTGGACCAGGGGGAACAACCAAGGAACTGAAGGCTTGGACGAGGAGGAATACAGGAACATAAAACAGGAATACGGATGACCAGAGACACAGTGCAGGAAGTCTAGAAAGCACAACAGAAACTTAGGTCCTGTCTGGAATCAGAAGCTGTTTTTTAAAGCCAGCCAGACAGAATAATGGGTGACAGCTGCAAGTGCTAAGGCCAAGTTAACCGTTGCCCTACTGGAGGGCACGGAAAACACTGAAACTGCAGTACAGTAGCCACCAGGGTCAAAGGCATGTTGAAAGCAAGACAGAATATGATCATTACAGTTCCTCCCCTTTTAAGGAGGGGCCTCAGGACCCTCAAAAGGAACAGCGGATTCCAAAACAATAGATATGACACCGGGAGCAGAAGATTCTGAAACAGTAGACGTTTCACCAGGAGCAGAAGATTCTGGACCAGTACACGTGACATCAGACATGTAACTAGGAACAGTAGATTCCTGACCAGCAGACATAACACAAGACTTGTCAACAGGAGCAGCAGAATCTGGACCGAATCATGACACCAGGCATATCATCAGAAGCAGCAGATTCTGGAGCAGCATCAGAACCAGTAGCAAAAATGGTGGCAGAGTCAGGGATTTCTGACAACAAATCAGGCTCGGAAGTAGCAGAAGTTTTGTCTGAAAATTTTTTAGGTACAGTCTAAAAAGGTGTAGACGTGGACCAAAAGGAACAACTGAGGAACTGCAGGCTTGGACCAGGAGGAGCAACCAAGGAACTGCCGGCTTGGACCAGGAGGAACAACCAAGGAACTGTAGGCTTTGACGAGCAGGAATGCAGGAACATTGAACAGGAATACGGGAGGCCAGAGACACAGTGCAGTGCAAGTCCAGAGTGTACAACAGAAATGCAGACCCTGTCTCGAAGCAGTGGCTGGTTTTTAAAACCAGCCAGACATTGTAATGAACAATTCCTGAGGCTAGGTTAACCATTGCCCTGCTGGAAGGCACAGAGAACACTGAACCTCCAGTACAGCAGCCCCCAGGGTCAAAGGCATGATGTAGGCAAGACAGAAGTACGATCATTACACTTGTATTTACAGTTTTTTTCTCTTTGTTCAGAATCATATTTTGCCAGGTTGTATCCTCATTACTATTAGTATCAAACAAGAATATCATGTCACTGTGCATTGTTATGGATCATAAAGCTTGACATTAATGAATACATACATCAAAGGGAAATATATACCCAGAAGTAACTTGCATAATACACAAAAGGCAATCTAGATTTCTTTCTTCCAGCTGATATCCTGTTTCTTAACATTATGCAACAGAAAGGAAAAGATTTGTTTAGAACCAGCCGGTACTTCCATTCATTTTTCTGAAAATCTCATCATGACCTGTCTTGTTTTTTTAAGTAATATGAGAATTTTATTTTTTTTCTAACTTAAATGTACATTGGTTAGGTATAAGCTTAGATGGCTGACTTTTGTAATATAGTAAATACGGTTGGAAAAAGACTTGGTCTATCAAGTCTAAGCTATGACCCTACCTTGTTGATACTGAAGAATGTAAAAACCTTTATGAGGCGGATGCCAATTGCTGCATACTAGAAGAAAAATTAATTCTCAACTTCCAAATTCCCAATATGGACGTCAGAGTAAATCTTTGAATCAGTGTTACATCTCCAGAAACTATTAACCAAAACATATCATATTTTTCAAGGTATCTAAGCCCTTCTTGAACTTGTTTAATAAACTTCTTGACGATCCACAGTTCTCTCATCAATCTTTACACAGCTAAAGAATCCCTAATCTATTGCGCCTGCCTCGGTATAGGTGGGCTACACTTTCACCTCACAAGAACTCCCATGACCTCGAGAACAGGCGGCGTGGAGAGTTGGATACTCTTTTACTTTCCACCCACACTGCATCTTACCAGCGTCATTCCATGCATCCGTCCCTCACTACTCCCACTCCATATTGATGCCGTTAGTGCCACACCTGCTGTCTCTTTCGCAGCCTTTTTTCCATCAGCAGTCGCAGTTGTCTACAGAGACCCCTCTGCTCTCCCAGCAGATTCCTCCTCGGCTCCATTCATATTCCTCCGCTACTGAATAATTCCCAACTACTCATCATGAAGGTGATTTCAAACGCCATCCCCCGATTGAATGTACACCAACTAGCTCTCACTTTCTGACCTCACAGTTTCTTTCATTACACCTTCCTCTTTGGTACTCTCGCAATGTTACTGGAATCCCCAACACCACAAGGATGGGATCTCTACTGGATCTGTTGGTTATCCTTTAGTCATCTTTCCTCAATTTCTAAACTTCACCTAATTCTCCTTATGCTACCTCTCTGACCACAACCTTCATCTCTTCATTTTTCACTAATATCTCACAGCCTCTTCTCATGGACAAATACACTGCTCTCATCACACATTCCGACCCCCCCCCCCCCCCCCCCCCCCCCCCCCCGAAATATCTAGCCTCCATTAACATACTCAAGGAATCTCACAGACACCATACAGTCTTCACTGCCCCATCTCAGTCCCTCTCCTGTCCCTGACCAGGCTTGCGTCAACACCTGTTACATATGCAAACTCTCACTACCACCTCATGCCAGACATGTTTTGGCACCACCTCACACACCGACCAACCAGAGTCAGAAGCCGCGAAGCACTTGCGAACACACCTCTGACTCGTTTTATCCAGTGATGTGTCCAGGTGTGGCTGAGCCAGGGGGGGGGGGGGGTGGGCGGGCATGGGCTTGTGGAGTAAGTCAAGCTTACCTGCAGACTTTTCTCCACTTACAACATTCCATGCTCTAGCGTACCTTACCACACTGCCCTTCACTGCGCCCAAACAAAATATTTCACCTCCCTCATAGCTCAACACTACACAACACCAAACGCTCTTTGACACTCTTCCACTCACCACCTAAGGGCACTCTAAAGCTTAGGCTCACGAGTCTACTAGACCTCTGTGGCTGAAGACTAGGCCATCCTCTACTGTCAAAGCCAAAATTGAAATATCCGGCCAATCTCCCCCTCTCTTCTAAAATTTCTCTCCTTCCACCTTTCCTTCATGCAAAACATGCACCATCACAACATCCAAAAATAATCCCATCCGTGCTCGCCTCCCGCAGTTCCTGCTAATACTACTTCTACAGCCTCTTCGACGCCGACAGAAACAGAGAGTGAAGAATGTGTCTCAGGCCCTTACTCCTGTTCGGCTGCCGACGCCCAACACCACTATGCTCTATGACCCCAATATCCATCCCACCTCATCTTCGAGCCTGATCTCTCTACCTTTCTAGCTATGTAACTCTCTCTCTCAATGCGCGAGATCTTTCCATCTTCCTTTTTTTTCTTTCAACACGCCATCATAACCCCTTTACTAAAAAAGCCCCTCTGCTGACACAAGTCTGATGCTGCCAAACTAACGATCAGTCCTCTAACATGCCTTCATCTCCTAAACTCCTGGAACGACTCGTTTGGGGGTTCTACTACTTCGCCTAATCCGCCCATATCTCTCCTACCAACTCTCTTCCTTGGGGACCTTCTCATGCAATCTCGGTTCCGAAACCTACACTTCGTTTTCTTCACGGAAACTGCCTTGGTAAAGTCTCACAATCGTCTCATCCTTAACAGCAAACTCTCAGACACGGGTAACTACTTGACCTGCTTCTCTTGGCATTCTACTCCTGAACATGCTTTTAAACAATGTTGCATCACACAACTTCTCATCAGTATGCTCAGCACCATTGTGCTCGCCGACACCGCCTACATCGCTTGGTTTACATCCTACCTCTCTGATCAAGCCGCCCTCTTCAGTGTCTATTCTCCGGTTCGACCTCTCTCCTGCTTCCTCTTGCTGTTGAGTTTCCTCAGGGATAGATGTTCTAGGTCCTGTCCTCTTTTCATATGTACACAGCCGCCCACTTGGACACAAACCATTCAGTAGATTTGGCAACTTCCGGAGTACTCTCTGATGCGGTTGACTCATCCAAGTTTATTACTCCTCCTCCCGTTGCATCACTCCAGCCAAGCCACCCTACAAAACACACGAGATGACTGTCTGTGGCCGCTGTCTCTTGATCTATTCTTGTGCCCTCTTCTCCATATGAAACTAAACTCTCACGAAGACGGAACTTCTGTGAATTCTTTCCACCATCTACTAACCAACCCCCCGCCCCCCTTGCTATTTCTGTTTCTGTATGTCGTACCACCATCTTATCTCCCTAGGCAGCAGGGCCGGCTTAGACATCTTGGGGCTTTATATGTAAGATTCTGATCTGACCTATCACCCCATATATCAATCCTTACGCCCGCTCATGTCACCTGAACCTCAAGAAGTATCTCAAAATCCTGTCCGTTTTCTCATCTAGTAGAAACACTCAAACGTCTCATTACTGCTACTTATTTTTCTTTCTCACTGTCTTGACTACTGCCAAACTCCTTTGACCTATCGGTATTCCCTCTCTGCAAACTCTCCCCTCTTCAATCGGTCCTGGAATGCGCAGCAGAACATAGGGATCATCTTTTCTCTGACACTAGCCGCTTATACATGATGCACTCAACCCTGTGTCAGTCACTGCAACTGAGTTGTCCATCCGGTTACCCACCCCCCCCCCCACGGAGTACAGTATACATCAGCCACTCTCACCCATAAAGCTCTCCACAACGCAGTGCCACCCCCCTACATCACCTCCCTCTTCCTCCCCCTGTACTTCACACTGACCGCTACTCTCGCTATGCCTTGCTGATATCAGGTTTTCCATTGCATCAATCATAACCGAACCTCTCATGTCCGATCTACAAGGATTTCACACGATTGCCAGCACCAATTCTCTTGGAATATGACCTACCGCGGGCTAATCAAGGCACATTCAACAAACCTTCACTAGTTTTAAGAAGGGCCCTGTAAAAATACAATCTTCTCGGTCTGTGGTCCTACAAGATCCCTAACTGCGTATCACCACACATTCGTTCACTCACTACACTAGCGGACAATCAAGGCATTTTTTATCTGTATCTATAGTTCGTAATGTTTGCATGCGGTGGGCGACGGTTCATCACAATCTTGTTCTATCGTAAAGCCCCCCAGTATTTATGCAAACATGGCCAGAACCATTGTAAACTTAGGGCTACTTCCTTACGTGTTGTATTCATCATACACCTAATAGATCTGTAAGAACTTCTCACAAGACCGGGCCTCACACATTGTAGTCTCATCTTGCTAATGTACTTTTAATGGTTAATGTCTGTACATTTACCCTTGAATTTGTAAAGTGCTGCAGGAATATGTTGGCGCTATATAAATAAGATTTTTATTATTTTATGAGTAAAGGCATACTTATCACTCTAGATGGCTAGAGAATGTCTTTGTCCACTGTAATTGAAGCTCTAGGCGTTAAAAGATAAAATTGAAGATCTTCCTTGCACTGTGCTGCATTCTCATATTTTTATATAACTTAATATTTTATCAGCCCTGAATAAGCCCCTTAAATTGACTAGCTCTGATCTTAGTACTACACATTCCACCCATTCTACCCTAACACCTTGTATCGTCTCGCACCTCTGCATCCTTTTCACCCAGTTCACTTCGATACCTCTAGTGCCCACTGTTGTTGTGTACCCCATAACTTGTTCATTATAGGCATATGTGCTGGCTCAACCAGTCGAATTGTTATAGAGGCAAAACTGTTTTCTGTAATGTCTATATATGCCTCTTTTGATGCAACAAATGGTTTTATTTGCCTTAGCGAGCAACACCTGCGAGCAATGTGGGCAAGGGGGATCCCCAAACATGTCCACCTAATATCAAGTCTTTTCAAGCCAAAGTTCTCAACATACTGGTACCCTTCCTGTTGTATTAAAAGGGTTTTCCCACCATGGAATTGTATGACGTGGGAACACTCCAAACATGGGCGTTTTTTAATCACTTTTTCGTAAATATATTATGAATTACAATAAGTGAGGACTCTGAGAGCTACAGCCATTTACTAAATCTCCCCCTTAGTTACCTGCAAAGCTTCCACTAGACACGACCCAGGAGCTGACAGGACACGCTTGAGTGGGAATGAAACACTTTCTTATCTTGGATGACCAGGCAAAATGAATGAGCTTTTAAGCGGCAGAGCCGCGGCTAGTAAAGTGCATTCTATGAGGATGTCTGTCTTTGCTGTATTGAGAATCCACTGCTATGCTATGTTTATTATTATCACTAAATGGTTTGTGAGACGCTCCCTTCTTCCATCGACTCACTTACTCACCCCCATAACCCTCTCAGCCCTGCAGCCTCATGATCTCAGCGTGATTTGTTGACATATTCTCCTTTTAAGATCCCTTATAATTAATTTTAATAAACTTTTTAAGGTTTCCTTCAAATCCCCTTTAATAATTGTTCGTAACTATTTATTTACCCCTTATAATTTAAATAGCTGTGTTATTTTCTTAACAATAAACACCTCATATATCCCCACAACAAAAACACCCCCACCCCCCCCCCCCCCCCCCCCCCCCCCTCATGACTAGATGTTTTGTCAATTAATTAGCCACCACAGAATTACAGTGAGTTTTTATTCTCCCTTCTGAGGCACGTAGAGCTCACTCAAGCATTGCGCCTATGAAATGTGGTAGGGGCGTAGGGAGGTGAGACTAGAGGGGGATGCCTCCAGGGCTTGTGCCAGTATTCTGCCCTATTACCCTTTTATGAGAGTTCCGGTATTGTATAGACAATATTTAGTAAAACAGAATAACAAAAGATGAACTAACAGCAATCCAACATGCCTCTTTTTGCCCTGACAGACTGTGATGAGGTCTCATGTGGTAGTCAATGAAAAGCCTCCTACTCTTCAGGGTGCTTTCACACAGAGCCAGTTTTGGTTCACTTTTAGCTTGCGCTCCAATTTATATTGCCCTTATTTCACCAGCAAGATCTCCTTTCATGTTACGCGTTTAAAACTGTTTGGTGAAGTGAGTAATCGAATTAGTGTGATTTGGAATCCACAAACTTCAAACACAGTAATTGATTATTTACTTTGAAACACGACTTTCTAAACAAAATTTAGCACAACTGCAAGAAGCTTTCTGGTAATAAAGGCAGTTAATTGGAGCGTCAGATTAAAGCTTGCACCAAAAATCCCCCAAAACGGATTTTTAGGGGTAAAAGCAAGTAACGCCCAAATCCAGATGAAAAAAAAACACGTTTTTTGTGCAGTAAGCAAACCCAAAGATGCGTTTCACGGCAGAGCCAAATACCGATTGGGAAATACCGACCAGTATTTGGTCTTTTTTTGGCACGCAGGGGGAAGAATGAACATGTTCTAAGTTTTTAGGAACGCTGGCGGTGTAAAAAACCATCCAGCGGAAAATCTGTGCAGTGGGGACTTAATTACTCGTGTTTGGTACAGCTCAACACTTTATCTGACCACCCCAACGCACGTTTCATATCTGCTGCTTTCTCAAGTGGTATAATTTACTCACTCTAAAGAAGTTATGTAGTGACATGGATGTCATCATATGATCCAAACAGCCCAATCTTCCGTGGTTATCTTTGCGCATGCACCATTCAACATTGCAGGCTCCAATGCCCCCTCTTCCGACAGTCAAACGCCAGTGAGCATGCACCAGAGTGCGCTCTTCCAGTCATGTGCAAAGAAATCTTAAAACACAGAAACAAGACAGGAGACACCACCTCGTCTACTGCACTTGTGCACAACAGCAAAGGATAATCACAATACCCATCCTAAAATCAACATTGCGGACAATGTATTGTGGCAGAGTGAGTAAGCATATAGTCTACAAAGTACAAAGGTTCATAGGATAAAAATTTGGTGTTATCACAAGAATAAATTGTGTATATTAAAACATGTATTGAATTTTATTGAGCTTCGAAAATAAACCCATTTCATAATAAAGTTGTGAATTTTAAATTTAAGTGCATTGTGTAATAATTAAAGTGCATGTAATAAAAGCGGACAGTTCATTAACATATTCATCTTGTTTTGAGAAATGGAAATATCAAATAGTGCCTAAAACTCAAAAATATCACAGGGCTGTTGATTCCAGATCAATATCATCAAGTATCTGAGAATGAGAATAAAGACAAATTAGTAAAACAGAATAACAAAAATGAATTAACAGCAATATATCGATTCTAAAAACAATAAATGATCAAAGATGAGAGGATCTAGAGAAATGATGCAAAGGCAATTTTTCTGTTAATCCAATGTGGGCCATCATGTCCAGGGTCACAATCCGTCTGAATTCTTTTTGTTCTAACAATTTCCCCAATTTCCCCCTCAGATGTCACAATGAATGCGATAAATTCCAATCACTTTAAAGAACCCCAGATTACATTCATGATGTTTAAAGGGGTTGTTTTGCTACAAAGATCACATCTGCAATTGGTTTGCATTGCCTAAATCATAGCAGCTATTAGCTTATCTGTGTGTGTCTAGAGCTAAATCTGAAGCCTGGGGTTGGGCCACGCCCCTTTGCTGTGATATTCAGTTCAGCTCAGGTCGGGATATGCCCCCTGTGCAGGGAAACGCCCACTGTGCTGTAATTGGCTGCCTGCACTCTTCCCTCTGAGCTGTGTGAAAACAAAACTGAAAGTAGTTTTCTGTGCTGGTAGCAAGCTGTGTCCATATCAGTGTCTTTCACTCTCTCTGAGCTGTGTAATAAAGGCTGCCTGAGCTCCTCTCTGCTTCTCTCCAAGTGACAGATCTATGTGAAGCATCTGGGCAATTACTCTTTATCTGTCAGATATAACACACTCATATAACACAACCTTATACACTCTGTTCCCCCTCTACCTCCTGCCTGATAACAGAGAATGGAGCAGTTTGCATTCCTCACATTTGCTTAATCATTTCAGGCTGTATGTATAACTGTTTACACCAATGCAGGTGTTCTGCTTACAAGGAGCTTGTGAAGGGAGGTGACAGCTCTCCAGGCATGAGAACTGACCACTGCAGGAGGTCTGTAGAGCTGTGACATCCTCTCCCTTCCACTACTCACACATAATGATGATGGCACCAGTCTTCAGTGAGGGAAGACACGCCGCCTGTAAGAGAGAGAGAAAGCTCAAGATGCCTGTGAAGCCTGTAAATAGAAAAACCCCTTTAAAGAGATGTTTTGGAATGTTTTATTAGTTGTGCAATGTCAGTACAAAATGTATCTGATACAATGTCTCTCACATGTTCCTGTGTCCTTATTCGCAACTCTCTTGTGGTAAGGTCAATATATATTTTAGGACAACTACAAATATATTGCAATATTTTAAATACACGGTCACTAGTGATAAATTAAAAGGTAGTAGTACGAATCATATCCTGACAGGCAAGATAATCTCCACAGGGGAAAAACCCGAGTCTAGGTCCAGATCTGCAAAAAGATTTTTTTAAGTTTTGTACATAATCACTTTTTGTTAGAAAATCTTTAAGATTTCTGCATCTTCTCGCCATCAAAAATGGATTCACCAATAGTGCCTTTTTTAAATGTGTCTCGGTTTGAATTATTGGCCAGTGTTTTTTGAGAATCTTCCTCATTGTTGACAATTGATTATTATATGTGGAGATAAATCTGACAGTGATATCTTGTGATTTCTTAGTACTTATTTTTAAAAAGGTTTTCTCACTACAATGATTAGCTTTTAACACGTAGGGAAAGGTAAATGAAGACTATTATAAAAAACATTGCTTTTTTATTTTTTTTTAAATTCCGAGAGGAAGTTTATTGAAGTAGAAAATGTAAAACAAAGCATATAAAGCAAAGACCATGCAATACAAAGTATAAGAAATCCATACAAACTATACAAAGTTTGTAAGAAACAATTACGTAGCAGTAAGTCACAATGTACTTGAGCTGTCCAGAAGACAGCTCAGCCCTATCAGTACTAAAAATAAGGCACACAAATTGTAAATGTAAAAAATTAGACTATGCATAAGAGTGCACACCACAAATAAACTCCTGCTTAAAAAAAACAATTGAAGCCTAAAGTAGCTAACAAACAAACAAACAGAGACACGGAGGGGGGGGGGTGGAGGGGACGGACAACAGACAACAAATAAGGGGAAAAAATTTGTAATACAGCACGTAGAATACACACAGGTCACAGCCTTGTCCAAAATATGCCAGCAACTGATTCTGGTACGTGAGGGCGGCCTTCCAGCCATGAGAGAGAATCCAGGCAGACTCCCATCCAACGCGAGGGGGCAACCGCCCATCCCAAGGGTCCCGCCCCTAGGATAGCAGATAAGAGGCGGAAGACTTGAACGTGAACCAATAGGACCACCGAAGTAGTTGAGCGGGGGAGTGGGCCAACAATTCCTCCATTCGACATATAAAATTGATTTTATTGTACCAATCTTCAATAGAAGGAGGAATAGAAGATTTCCACCTCTTAGGGATAACCGTTTGGGCGTCCTGAATCAAGTGTCTTTATATTTTTTATATTTAGAAACTGGGAAATCAAACATAAAGAGCATAAAGGCCTCTGGAGAGTCAGGGACCGAGACATCAGTGATCAATGTGATAATTCTCCGGACAGACGTCCAATAGTTCGAATTAAACGGGCAGTCCACCAGATGTGCACCATGGTACCCACATTTTTCCCCAAACAGCACCAACAAGTGTCGGGAAAACTGCTGGAAACCATTTATGAAGGATCGTGGGCACCCTTATCCCACCTGGATAAGATCTTGTAGCACGTTTCCTGGTGTCTAGAGGCCACTATGCTCGATGTGAAAATTGGAAACAACGTTCCCATTGCGGTCCGTAAACTTTACACCCAAAACTCTAATTCCATTGATGACAAAAGGACGGGAGATGTAAGGGCTTGGGAGGATATTAGAAGTTTTTTTATAAAACTGATAATGAGTGCCGCGTCCCCGCGTCGAATTGCAGTAATTGTTCAAAGGTGTAAGTGGCCGTTGACAGTCCAGGGTATGTTTAAGTTTATGAAAAAAGGAAACGACATATGAGCGTATTGGAAGGGGTAAACAAAACCGAAGGAGGCTGCCCCTCCAGGATGGTGTCTACTGCCCTAAAATTTCCCGTTAGAGCCCACATGAAATAACCGTAATGTTTTTTTTTTCGTGCCCCCAAAAAACATGTTGGAACAAGATCCCGGTGGAAAGTCAGGATTGTCAGTTATAGGGACAAAGGGACCCTTACGATCAATTAAACTATGTGCACCTCTATGAGCATAAATAATGGCCCCTGTGTGTTTAGTGGAAAAAGACAGAGCAGGGTCCTTTGAAGGGAAGGTGTCCAGGTCAGGGGAGGGTAGCAAGCCAAACGGGCACATTGCAGCTGCAAGGCCAGCCCATAATTCCTATCCTGTGTAGTGACAAGGATAAATAAGGGCGTATGCCTAGGCCAGATAGTATAGCCTGCATCAGGCAGTCCTGTGCCCCCAAGATCTCTGGGTCTAGTTAAAGTGTCAAAAGCTATGCGGGGACGGCGAGCAGACCACACAAAAATCGTTAAAAACAACGCTGAAGTTTCTTCCCCAAAACATCGATGGGAAAGGACAGGGATGGTCTGGAGGATAAAAAATTTTGGAAAACAGACATCTTAAGTATATTTATCCTCCCGAACCAGGAAAACTCCTTCTTAGTCCAGAGATCTAGATCCTTAACCGTTTGAGTTAGTAGGGGGATGAAATTGTCAGGAAAGAGTTTTGCCAGATTCGCAGAAATGTGTATCCCCAAATAAGAGATCCCCTTGCTGGGCCATTCGAATGGAAAACTCTGCCCAAAAACGTTGGTCCCCTCGGTGGGAGGTTCACATTTAGAGCCTCCGAACTTAGACAAGTTAATCTTAAAATTTGACCCGGAGTCAAAGCGGCCAACTCAGCCATCAAAGAGGGAAGAGACAAATGGGGATTCGTAACATACAAAAAGCAGGTCATCTGCAAACGCAGAACATTTATTTTCGCATACCGATGGTATCCCTTGATGAGGGTTCGCCCTTATTGAGGCCATTAAATTTTCCATAATCAAAATGTACAGCAAAGGGGATAGTGGGCATCCCTGCCTAGTGCCGTTTGTAATAGGTAAAGTGTCAGATAGGGCGCCATTAATTTTTATACGTGCTGAAGGATTATGGTAAAGTGCCATAATCTTTGATAAGAAAATAGGGCCAACACCCAAATGTACAAGGGTTTGATGCAGAGAAGGGCCATGAAATCCTGTCAAAGGGGCCCTTTTCAGCATCCAAAGCAAAATCATAAGGGAAATGTTTTTGCGCCCGGGATTAAAGAATGATGTTCAGGGTTTTTCAGGGTATTAAACCCGGGCTTCCCGGCCTAGTACAAAACCCACCTGGGTTGGGTGGATCAGAGATTGCAAAAAAATGGGTTCAATCTATTTAAACTATTAATTTAGAATATATTTTTAATCCACATTAAGGAGGGAAATGGGACGGTAACTACTACATAACTGGGGGGCTTTCCCAGGTTTTGGAATCACAGTTATGTGAACCCAAGGTGGCCTGGGAAAGGAAGGAAGTGCTAGGAGAGATAGAATTGAAGCTTGAAGGGATTAATGAGCTATATTATCCGAAAAGGTTTTTTAAAAATTTGTCCGAATACCCATCAGGGCCCGGACTCTTTCCCCCTTGCAGGTTCTTAATAATTTGTTGCAGTTCTGGGAGGGAGAAGGGTTCCTCTAGGGCCGAAGCCACTGGACCAGGGATTTTAGATAACCATGATGGGTGTGGGAAGGACACCTGAGATGGGCTGTGGGGGAGGAGGGAGATTATAAAGTTTAGAATAAAAAGAATGGAATGACCCTGCAATATCTGGAGTGCAATGGACCACATTACCTGACACATTCTTAATGGATGGGATATGGGATTGATGCTTTTTTTATTTTGCCGTCTTGAGGAGTGAACACAAGTTTATCTTGGTTACCGACCATCTCTCTCTCCTTTCTCTTATCTTCATTGTACTTTGATAAAGTGTAAACTTAGTCCCTTTCCTGTTATCAGAATTAGCAGTATTTGATCCCTTTCCTACATTTGAGATAACTATATTGCCTCATTTTGGGAATAATGTATGGAGTGAGCAGGAACTGTCACTGAATCTGCACAGTGAACTCCTTAGAAACAAAAGCCACCCACCAAACAAAATGGTGCAATTGTGTTTATTCTCTAGTTCTACCCTATAAAGAACTCATTTATGTTTTCACAATACATTAAATAGAAACATTAAAAAATACAACTTGTCCCACAAACATCAAACACTTATACAGGCATATTAATTGACAAATGAAAACAGTTATGTCTCAAGCAGGGCAGGATGGAGAAAACAAACATTTTGTTAAACATCACTGTGATTGTTTATTTTAATTGTGTACTATATTAAAAAGTTTCACTGAGGGTGGGAGCCACTCATGAGATTTTTGCACTTGGCCCACTTGTGGATTAATGTGGCAGCGCCTCGTATATGCAGCTTTTGAACTTATAAAAAATACTACTTTTTTTTCTTTTTCAGGCCCTATTTTCTATAAAATTGGTTCCAGTAGAGCCCCCACATTGGCTGCCTACTTGGGAATCTGAAACCCTTGGTAACGGTCTTAATTTTATTGTAGTGATGCAATGCTTTTATTTGTCTGCTAAACTAAGCAAATACAATGTTCAAAATGATAGCAAAACTCAACAACAACCTCTGTGAAAGCTTTAGCAACAATATGCATTCTCTATAATCTTTTCCTGACACAGATGTGACAGTTTTTTCGCAGAGTTACACAAATTTAGAAGTAAGTAAGACACAACTAGTGCTGTATAGAGAATAGTTTCAAGCTGTGAGCAGCCAAAGTTGAAGCTTTAGAGGTACAAAAACAAGTCTGATAAATGACTGGTGAGATAAATTATTAATTAAGCTTTGCTCCCTGGATTTTAGGAGATAGAAAGCAAAAAGAATTCAAGTGTACAATTGATGAGTTTTCCACATAAATAAGGAAAGCTTGAAACAAATTCGTTTTCTTAAAGAACAGGCTTTCTAGACCAGCTGGTATAGTAAATCTAAGACTGATCGGATGAAATTACATTCTAGAAACAGTTTTTTTTTTTTTTTTTAAAAAGGAATTTACACAAAAACAGACTGTTAATATATTTTGTTATTCAGAAGGTGTAAGGCAATAAAATCACTAAAAATATTCCCGCTGCAAAGAACCTTATCCCTCTACCTTGAAACAATCGAAATCACTTAACTAATCTGAAGGAACTAAAACTTAGCTTTAATTAATAATTCATTAAAATATTAGGCCTATTAACTATTGATAAAACTCCCGAGCTACCCTTGCAATAACATTCTCCATACCCCTGAGGATCGAAACAGAAGGGAGTGAAGCACTGGAAGAATAGAGCTATCAAGGTAGGAAAATGTGTTCTTTCCCTCTACACTGCTGCTTTGCTTCAAGCTAGTTCCTCCTAACTAATAATTGGCAATGGATAGATGAGATGTTATCTGCCGGAATAGTACCAGGGACATAACATCTCTGCTGTATGCATTTCAGCAGCTCAATCTGCCTATCAGGAGTGCTGTTCGTAAGTAGAACAGACAAGAAGTCAGCACATTTAGTGATAAAGTGCTGCAACAGAAAATACTGGGAATATAAAGCCTAATCGCTGCCTTTGTGTGTAAAGATGTCCTATCCTATAGTGTAAAATATGTTCACTGAGCTTCTGCTCTATTTTTGGTGCAGCATTTTCTATAATAATTGTCATGAGCTGCGGTGCAAATCATATACCTGGCCACCAACTGCTGCGCCTGCTGCTTTCTTCCCTTCTGCTGCGGCCACCCCAACAGCTGGCCCAGTCCGCCTCTATAACTCACGTGCATGCTTACCCTATCCTAATATCTCTTAGTATGTAGAGAGTTTAATACATAACTTTTATTAAAGAAGGTAACAGTTGAAAAAACAACACTACCCCTACAGTAACCCTAGCCAGGGGAATATACCTAACAGTACCTGGCAAAATAGAGCACTCGTTCCTATAAGGGTGAACCCAAGCCAGAATCTCACCTGACCACACCATAACCAGTCCCTTTACACTACACTTATACAAGTATATAACAGTGATAAGTGATGGCTCAATCGCCCAGAGTGTAAGGGTGAGGTGAATAGAGCTAACACAGCAAAATTCAGCAAAGTAGTCAAAACAGTTCCATAATGACAGTATAATGTCTAATATAATTTATATAAATTTAAAAATATAGGTAATATTGTCATAAAGGTCACCAATGCCATTATCAAGTAGTAATGTCACCCAGTTCCACAATATTGTTTTGAAAATGTATCCTCTCCCAAATACCTGTAAATTCATCAGGGAATACTAATAATATAATTTTGGGGCAAGTATGCAATAACTACATAGTAAGTAAGAAAGGTACCATTAATGGCAAAAATACAGAAAAGCCCTTAAAAGCCTGTTAGTATCAAAGGTTCAGTATAGAACACATATTGGTTTTCCCATAGAAAACATTCTGATATGTATAAATGAAATACATTGTTCCTCCTGGTATGTTACAGATGTATACAACAACAGAAATACCAATAAAGTGCAGCATAATGTCCGTCATGGACAAATTATAAGTGTAATGCTAGCTTGCAAAGGATATCCCTTCATAATTGGAATCTTTGACCGGGAGGGATGTCATCAGAAATGAAGTCTGGTGCCATCAGAATCAAGTGGTCATAGCATATAACAAGCCAGGTGCTATGTTAGTTAGACCAGTCAGTGCTCGGACACTGCAGTGCACCTGCATACTAACAGCAAAAGTAAGAAATGACGGGAACCGCAATAAATTATTAAATGGGGGCTGCCACTATGTGAAAAAGCATATAGTAGAGAAAAGAGGACACAGAAATTGGCTTAAATACATTGCAAGGGCTGTAAAAAATAAGCTAACAGACCTAAATCCGGCAAAGTATAATGTCACAAAAAATTATATACATATAGACCAGTATAGTGCAGACATAAGGAGACATGTATGAAACTAGACACATCTAAGTGAATAGTCGAGTCCCATTTTCAGTGTATAATGCGCCTGATGTATTAAAGTGTTTTTCGTTCATAAATGGTGTGTAAGGTTCGACGCACCTTGCTTATATGTTAGGCGCATTGCGGAACTTAGGCGCATAAGTAATGCGCCTAACATGTATATAGGCTATAGATAGGCTGGAAATAAGAGAAAAATCATTAGAATAGCATGTCAGTGAATAGACACGATGGTACTGATCTTGCTTGGAGGACCACAGGTCCCAGCAATACCTGTGCTTTGCTGGCTCTTGCTGTATATAGAATTAAGGGTGAGAGCAGCAAAAATACTTTTGAAATTTAATGTAGTAGAAATTTAAAATATAAAAATCTGAACAACGTAGTCAGTGGGTTATTTAATTTAAAATTTGTTCAAGATTCTATGAATTTTAAATACATTTTATAGGAGATATTTTTATATTTTTGGAATATTATATATTTTTATATTAATTTTATATGATCACATTTTTCATTAAATGTAAATAATTACATTTTATACAGTTTTATAAATTATAAAAAAATTACTTTTTATTATTGTACTGGTGTAAGTTTAGAAATAAGGGCCAATTTTTCCCCTTTACAGCAAATCTAGCTCCACTTAGACTCCACAGGCTCAGGCAAACCACATTGTGATAGGTCTGCTTGTTCGAGCAGTAATGCGCCTAGTTTTGCCGAACCACATTCATATATGTTTCTAATCTTACGAATGTGGTGTGAAACGTTTCCAGAACACCCCTTCATGTTAGGCACATTTCAAAGTGTTGAGTCTACAAACAATGCGCCTAACACATTAATTGGGTGCTTTAGACATCGTAGCCGACTCAGGTGCATTGTACGCCAGAAAAAGGGTGAAAAACCCTTTCATACATGTCACTCTATGGGCTCGACACTTTCGAATGTGCCTAACATTAAGGGGTGTTCGGGAGGCGTTAAGGAGGCGTGTCACACCACACTCGTTATATTAGACACATATATGAATGTGGATCGGCAAAACTGGGCGCATTACTGCTCGAACAAGCAGACCTATCTCAATGTGGTTTGCCTGAGCCTGAGGAGTCGAAGTGGAGCTAGATTTGCTGTAAAAGGGCAAGAATGTCCACTATTTCTCAACTTACACCAGTACAATAATAAAGAGTAATTTATTATAATTCCCCAAAACTGTATAAAAATTTTATTATTTAAAATTTTAAAGAAAAATGTGGGTCATATCAAATTAATATAAAAATATATAATATCCCCAAAATATAGAAATATCTCCTATAAAATGTATTTAAAATTAATATAATCTAAAACTAATTTTACATTAAATAACCCACTGATTATTTTGTTCAGATTTTTATATTTCAAATTTTTACTACATTAAATTTGAAATTAATTTTTGCTGCTCTCACCGTTTATTCTACATACGGCAAGAGCCAGCACAGTACAGGTATTGCTGGGACCTGTGGTCCTCCAAGCCGGATCAGTACCATAGTTTCTATTCAGGGACATGCTATTCTAATGACTTTTCTCTTTTTTCCAACCTCAATACATGTTGGTGCATTACTATCGCGCCTAAGTTCCGTAATGCGCCTAACACAGAGGCGAGGTACAATGAACTTTACACACCATTTAGGAATGCACAAAAAACACTTTCATACATCAGGTGCATTATACACTGAAAAAAAGATGAGAAATTGAACTTCAATGTGCCTTCCTTCATACATGTTGCCCATAATATCAAAAAGTGCCATAAATAGTGCAAGCACAATATCAGAAGTGCAATCACGGTAATACACTATAGATATCATGCAACACTAAAAAACAAAGATCTATAGAGTTCGCCGGCCCCATAGACATTCATTATCCACGGCGCGTATACCGCCGTGAATAATTGACATGTCACTTTCTCCCCGCTCGCCGGAATCCATAGTTCTCTATGAGAACTGTGGATTACCGTAATGACTGTGACAGATTTCAGCCCGTAATTCGCACAGTACGGCGTGAATTACGGGCTGAAATCCATCCCAAAATAAGCCGTGTGAACATTGCCTTAAACAGCAGTGAATATACAAAGTGTAAGTATATCCCATAAATAGCACTGGTTGAAGGATATGACACATGATAGGATGCACTAGTTGGCAAAAATGATGCATATAACACATAAATGCTATTAAGCACAAATTGGTAAATACAAAAGACAAAACATCACACTGTGAATACAGCACACAGTAAATATCCGCTACATAGCAGATGAAGAAAAAGGCTGGTAAATACAACATATAAAACACAGCGAGGGTAAATAAATGTGACACATTTAACACATGATGAAGAGTGCTAGTTTGCACTGGTTGGCAATACAAAAAGCATCGTTTGGCAGAAATAACACAACAGAACACAAAATAAAAGACACTATTTGGCCATAGGAAAAGTGCTGATTGACAATAAAAACGCAAGATGAGAGACACTGGTTGGCAAAGTTGGCAAGTATATATAAAACATACAATACCTAATAAATAATGCTGTATAAATTGTCATCCAGCGTTATTTATTAGGTGTTATATGTGTTATATACATTTTAGTGTTTGTTCATGATGTAGTATACATATATATTAGCAAACCAGCGCCTCTTATCATGTGTTGTCTGTTGTATTTACCAACTTGCACTTAGTATTTTTTTACACAGGTTTGTCTTATTTTTTCATTACTACTTGTATATATATGGGACTCCATGAAAGTTTTTGGTACACCTCAGAGGAAGCTTGTGACATTATACTTTGCCAGAATTGGGTCTGTTAGATTATTTTCTACAGCCCTTGTGATATATTTCAACTGTTTGCTTTTTAATTGTTAATACTTTTTGTCCCAAATAAAGACTCATGTTTATATTTCCATTAATTTTGGTTGTGCGCCAATTTCTGTACCCTCTTTTCTCTAGTTTGCATCTCTGGCATACTAACAGTACCTAGACCCTAAGCTGATCTGTCATAAGCAGCTCGATGTTAAAATGCATTGGCGTCTTCAGCATACAAGAACACTATGTTAGACTGTCATATGCACCATCATCCTACAATACAGGAGAGGCTGGATCTTGACACACACTGCAATCTGCCATTAAGTGATACTGTAATCTACCTCCTGGACATCTATTTGGAAGGACACTTCCCCTACTTCTGTGCCTGAACTTAGATTTTTCTACTTGGTGTTTCTAAGCATATTCTGCATTGTGTTTCTTGTTATCATCCTTGGCTTGTCCTCTGACCCCATCTCTGATCTTGCAAGAACTCTACCTGCTTCAACCCACTGCCTACCCAACAATACTTTGGTACCGTGTTTGGACATCAGGTGTTGTCATGGGTGACAAGTCTAGAGTTAGAAACCTGGGAGTCCCTGCAACAAAGACGAGATCCCTGAGAATCACAGAAAACTGAGAAAGAAAAAAAAACGCTGATTGCCTGTAAATAAAATCAAGGAGGCACAAAGACATAGAATAGTTCTTTACTAGTGTTGAAGCGGATTAATATATCGACCAAAGTTGAAATCGGACACGGTTTTTATGGGATCAGATTTTTTTGATCTAGTGATATTTTTGGTAATAATCTGCGCATTAATTCTATTTATATCGCGCTTTTCAGAGCTTCGTGTTAATTCTTGCGGCCAGCAAATCAGCTTAACAGAATAGAGCAGGGTGAGATGGGTGCTGCGAAAGTAAGGACTGGGATGGGTATGTTGCATCATTGACTGGAAAAATTCACATGACCTGGTTTTCCCATAGAACAGCCCTTCTTGTTCAGCTCAGTGTGTTAGTGTGTCTCATAAGAGAAGGACGTGTGCTCGGGTCTCTGTCAAAAAACTTCTCAGCTGAACTGTTCTATTTGTTCACACAGAAAGCTTTGCTTTTAGCTCTGAAACATTAGAAAATTAGGTAGATTAGAGATTGCAGATTTTAGTAACATTTAGGCTGAGAATTTTACAAGGAGCTTCTCAGCTCTGTACAGTCGCAGGGGGTCAGGCGGGGGCCCGGGGGCTGTGGGCGAAAAAAAAAAAAAAAAAAAAAAAAAAAAAAAAAAAAAAAAAAAAAAAAAAAAATAAAATAAAAAAAACACTGACAGACCAGGCATCTTTAAAGGAGAGTGGATATTGTGCCAGCCCAAGACTGTGTTTAGTACGTTTAGACCCTGCATTGCAATGGTGTTTTTTTTAACAGTTTGTGGTGGAAATTATTACTTGTATGTTGTGCAGGCCTGAACTTATATTAGGGTGACAGTCTTTTTAGTAACTGCAGGTGTTGTTGATACGGTGCACAAACTTCAAATTTATTATCACGTATACATTTCAATAGGTGTATTTTTCACTTTGGCGCAGTCCAACTTTGTTCAATGAGGCTAACCTTGCACTATAAATTTGAATACAGACATTTTGTAGTCACCGCCGGTGTATTTGACTAGGTGCAAAAAATACCTTATATTTTCCGTATACATTTCTGTTTTTTTTGATTTTTTTTCACTTGGACGCAGTCCAGCTTTGTTCATTGAGGCACCTTGCACTTAAATTGAATGCTCAGCAATTATTTGTAGTCACCCTGACCGGTGCTATTTGATAGGTGCAAAAAATCCCTTATATTAATCACTGTATAACATTTATGATTGTTTGTTTTTTTACTTTAGGCGCAGTCAGTCTTTGTTCATTGAGGCTACAATTGCACTTAAATTTGAATACAGCAATTTTGTAGTCAACGCTGCGTCTATTTGTTAGGTGCTAAAAAAATACCTTATTTTATCCGTAGACAATTTCTGATAGGTTGTTTTTTTCACTTTGGCGCAGTCAAGCTTTGTTCATGAGGGCACCTAGCACTTATATTTGAATTACCAGCAAATATTTTGTAGTCACCGCTGGTTTATTTATAGGTGCAAAACAATACTTTTAACTTATCCGTATACATTTCAGATAGGTGTTTTTCACTTTGGCGCTGTCCAGCTTTGTTCACTTAGAGGCACCTTGCACTTAATTTGAATGCAGCAATTGTAGTCACCGGACGTTGTATTGATAGGTGCAAAAAATACCTTTTTTATCCGTATACATTTCAGTAGGTGTTTTTTTTCACATTGGCACAGTACAGCATTGTTCGTAGAGGCTCTTGCACTTATAAATTTGACATCGAGCAATTTTGTAGTCACTGCCGGTGTATTTGATAGGTGACAAAACTCCACTTTTCTTTATCCGTATAAATTTCAGATTGGTGTTTTTTTTCGCTTTGGCGCAGGACATGCTTTGTTCAATGAGGCACCTTTGACACTTAAATTTGAATACAGCCAATTTTGTAGTCCACAGCAGGTGTATTGGATAGGTACAAAAAATACCTTTTAGTATACGAATAGTTTTTACAATAGCTGTATTGCATCTTGGTGTCCGACCTTGTTTTTTTCCAATATAGCCACCGTTGTACGACAATTCTGATAGAAAAAATTTCTAGCAACCTGTCTGTTTGTCATTGCTTGCATCAAAAAACACAGTTTCCTCTTCCGTGTAACTTCTGAAATAGTTTTATTGGGTTGTTGAATCTCAGTTTGGCGGCACGATAGCACACTTGTATGATATTTTGTTGAAAACTATCAATTCCTGGTCCTACTGGGCATTTGTTAATCCCCTGGGGTCACTGTAGGAGGAACACTGTTGCGTTTGTCTTACGGTACTTCCACACCAGGACCACATTTCACAGGTTATTTGCAAAGAACATTTCAGTTTCTAATCCTAGTTGGCTCGTAGGAAAGTAGAGGGATTTATGTATAGCTGTGATTTGCCGTCTTTTATATGAGACAGTTCAAAAATCTTCCATACCCTCTAAAATTTTTATCTTTCTGATAATAGAGCGAAATGTAGGTGGTAAGGGAGCAATGTGGGGGTAGGGACATGGAGGTAGAGGTACGGAGGAAGGTGCTCATTCCAGTGCTGGCGAAACACGCAAGACCAGTGGATCGTCGGTTGGCAGGACCGTCGGGCACTGTCATCGCTGGGTCCAGGGCCATGTGAATCCTCAGTTACGAACAGCGTCGCCAATCTGTTCCTTCAGTTATTAAGGTACAATGCATCTAGCAGTCTTAACCCTCCTAGTCTTCCAGTCACGGCCAACAATGTCGTCATAACAGCATCGTCCAACATGAAGCGAAGGCAGCCCAAATGTCAACTTCATGTGACCCACCACTGTGGATAATCACATTTCTGAAGACCTCTTGTGATGACAAAATGCGGTTGGGGTCAGAAGGTATTTCCACAAGTCCAAGAGGCCAAAAGAGGATGATTTTGTCTGCTCTGACGCCCAGTTAACTGATGCCCAATCAGAGGCGGGAGTAGGGAAGTGCTAGTGGATTCAAATTTCTCGGGCGCGTAGAGAAATTAAGATCGCGCCGGTGTGTGTAGTCACGCCTGCTAGGCGCGCATAATGTGGAGATCATTTCAGTCTCTGTATGGATATGTTCTCAGAGGATCTCGTGTGGATTGAATGTGGGTAGACACTGTGCGCGCTGATTATCCGCTAGATGTGGCTTTTGACCGCCAGGCCCACGGTCAGCGCAAAACCCCGCCTACTCGCTTATCGCCCGTCAAAAAGGTCCAGGATCTCTCAAGCTGGGCCTTCTATTGTGCATGCACTCTGATTCACTCCAGACCGATGTGTGCAATAGGTGGGCCGCACACTCGGTTTTGGACTCGCGACACTGTTAAGAGTACGGCTATTAATTAGGCTAGGTAGGCGACAGCTATAGGGACATTTCTAGGTTTGGTGTGTGGATACCGTCTACGCTCAGACTTCAATTAGGCTGATGTCTTTGTAGTTACAAGACACGTATGCGATCGATGACGTAATTTAGCTGATCGAGTTATGAGGGAGTAGTGGATGGGCAACTCTAGACTATCTCGATTGCCGGTGCTCGCTCGCTCCGGGCATGAACACGCTATAGAACCAATACATCATGCGGACGCTACTACTGTCGCGAGGGCTAGTTTTGAAGAGAACTTGATAACAATCATTGCGGTATGCGCTCGCTCAGTGTGACTCGTGTGCGTATTGCTAGCGCGCGAAGCCACCTAAAACGCAGAAGTTAGTCTCCGCGCAGAGATGAGCCGTAGAGAACGCGATTAATCATGATTGGTGTCGCAGTGCGCGTTGGTGTTTGGCTCCTAGTGATCTTGTGGATCAGCTTGTGAAGATAATGTCCCTCTATACCCAGATGCCAGCAGGCATTTCTTTGCCAGAAAACAGCCATCATGCCCTGACCAGCCTCGTGTCATCTAATATTTTCAAAGCACGTTGTTTGCATCGTGTCCGGAAATGTCCATCTGATCAACCGACACATGGACTAGTACAGACACGGCACATGGCCGCTATATCTCTCTGTGACTCAGCTCACGGGGTGAGCTGGCGTGGATGATCTTCTGTGGTGCGGTGGCTCTAGGCTCGCGCACACTTTCAAAACGCACGGGATGCGTGCAGGGCTCTTTCCCCCAAGGTCCTCTTGGTGGATCCACGTGCCACAGAGAAACCAGGCCGTGTTGAAAATTAATCTGTCTTGGAGACCGTCCCACACACAGGTCAGGAGCTGCTGGGATGGCTCTACGCAACGAGACCGAGCTATGGATGGGTGTACAAGAACTTGTGCCAGGCAAGGCTGGTGTGGCGATAACAGTCGAATTCTGCTCGGCTGCCCATAGTATCGAGGTAGGCTGGAGCACATCCCACTTACCCTGGCACATGTTCATAACCTCGTTCGATCCTACGAACATTTTTAAAGCGCTTCACACAGGTATGGACTGCCTGCTGAGCGAAGGTACGAGGTCTGAGCTCGCACTTCGCGTTTGCACCTGCTCTCCCGTCCCGCCTCGGCTGCATTGGCAGCGTCAGCTCTGCCTCCCGTTAACCGTCTACATTGTTGACGTGGCAACACCGCTGGCAATTCCACCCTCCCACATGCTCCGCGATTGTGGCAGCAGCGCAATGGCCAATATGCAAGTACGAAGTGACACATGTTCTCGACAAGCTGCAGGTGACGGGACCTCGGGTGTTTGAGTCCATTGAGAGTGGAGGCAGGGTGAAAGAGCGCTGCCACCATCCTTGCAGCTTTGAAGAAGCCACCAAAATGGTCAGTAAGGACTAGCCCTTGTCAAAGCATGACCATTGTGGTTGCCGTAGTTCCTGGAAAACGATCGTAGCGACACTATGAAACAATCAGGTCCCACACCAGCGACGGAGGAGGAGACGGATACAGATGCGGACCAAGGAGCCTTTATCTCCGTTCGAATCCACAGGCCCGACAGTTAACAATTTTTTCGGTCTTCATTAGGCAGTGGTTTCAGAAGGTCCAGGGTTAGTGCAAGGCCAGTGCATCAGCTTTCGGTGCACCATCTGAGGCAAGTCGGGCCTATGTTGAAGCACGTGCAGAGGTAAGCGGAGGAGGAGGGAGGTATTCCTAGCCCACTGACGTATTAACGCGTATTTTGAGGTGGAGGACGGAAGATGAGGAAGATCTAGTTTGATAGTGCCCCCGAACCAGAGGCTGGCGAAAATCAAAAGACTCCATCTCTCACATGAGTGCTTGGATGCTTCATTTCCTCCAACTTGATCCTCGCATTAGGCCATCAAAATGAACAATAGTTACTGCGGTGCGCAACTCCTCCTGGACCCCTGGGTACAAAAACAAGCTCAGCACTTTTCCTTTCACCCACCCAAATAGAGAGTAACATGCAGGAAATAGGAGACCTTGCTGATTGATAAATGGAGACATCTGTTGCGTCTGCTTCAACTTTCTTGAAATGTCACGGTGGAACAAGTACATCGACGTGACATCAGTAGAGTTGCCATGTAGCTGCAGCGCAGCAGCAGGACAATGTGGCAGAAGCCTAATGTGTGACTATGGCGCAATCTTTATATTTACCTACCTCACAACGCATTGTACATGCTGGGCACCCATCCAACACACAAGGACACCAGCTAAACGAAAATGGTGCAACGACTATCTGCGTCTCTAAAACCGATGTTTTTGGATGTGTTCCGGTACCCAATCGAATTCTGGGTATCCACAAATGGATGAATGGCCGAGCTAGCTAGCACAACGACATAGAGGTGTTGTCCTGCCAGCAGCCAGCGTCATATCTGGAGACGAGACCTTCAGCAACAGCGGGAGGAGTCATTCAAGACAAACGCATCCCTCTTTCCACCAGATAATGTGGATCGTTTGACTTTCATCAAGATGAATCCAGGCATGGATCTCTGATGATGTTGTGGCTCTCCAATTGCGAGGTCACGATTAGTTGCCGGTCTACTATAACATTCACTCTTCAAACAGAAACTGGTCTCTTAAAAACTTTTTTTTAAAATGATAATTTCTGACTTGCAATTAATTATTCTCAGTTTCACAAAAGTTCATTTTGCTAGTTTTGCTGTGAGAGACTTGTAAAAGACACCTAGTTTCATGACAAAACCGTTATTCCATTTATTCACCTTTTCTTTAGATTTTTTCGCATTGTCATGGTTTTGGGGTCATTGTGCTGTGAGTATAGCTATTATTCATGGTCCTTTGGAACAGTAAATGTGGATTTCTAAGTGGCTTTTCTCCTCACAATTTTTAACAGTTGGCTGAGACAGTCATTATTTTTATAATTTTTTGGGGTCATGTTGCTGTGAGATACAGCTATAATCATGGCTCCTTGAGATACAAAATTGTGCTTCTACAGGGGCATTTCTCACCTCAACCAATTCTATAATAGTGGCTTGAGAGTCATTTTTCATAATTTTTGGGTCAGGCTGATTTGAAAATGCAGCAATACTTACAGGTCCTATTCTAAAAAAATGTTGTTTCTAACAGACATTTGTTCTTAACAGTTGTGCAGATAAAGGTGGCTCAAGCCGGTCATGTTTTGAATTTTCTGGGGGCATTTTGATGGAAAGGCAGCTATACTACAAGGGTCTATTATAAAAAAAATGTGGTTTCTTAAACAGACATTTGTCTTCACGCAAATCTGTCAAAGTGGCTCAAGGGTGATAGTGCTGTCAAAAAAAAGCGAATAGGGTAGGGACACTGTTAATGGACAATTATTGCCAATAATGACTTGTTTTTGCCAAGATACTTTAAAACCATGAGCTAGCTATTCCTAGTAGTTGTGACAATCCATTTTGTTTTACATTTAAAAATGAGACAACAATAAGTTTGTCGGTGGGATTACATTCTATTTTAAAATGTGTTTTCTAGAATTAAATTACTAAAAACTGGGCTTGTCACTATAATAGCTGATACAATTATTCCTCTAAATTGTACAAGGGGAGGTCAAGAAGACTTGAACAGATGTAGGTTACCTAGGACAAGGTATTTGTCCATTGTTCAGTTCAACTAGAATGGTGGTTTCAAGAACTCACCTTTTTCCGGCACTTTTAAATCTGGGGCATGCCAGGTTTGGGCTACATTGTCGTGGCCCAGGACAGGTTTTGTCACCTGTCCAGTTCACAACTAAATGGTGGTTCAAAGTCTCCTTTTTGCGGCAATTTTTAAATCTGGGGGTTCATGCAGGTTTGGGGCTCTTGACTGTGGCCCAGGACTGGTATAGTTAATGTCCCAGTTAACTAACACATGGTGGTTCAAAGGCTCCTTTTTCTTGCACTTTTTAATTGTGGGAGTCAGACAGGTTTAATGGTCATACTGCGGTACAGGACAGATAGTTAATGTCCAGTTTAACTAACAATGGTGGGTCAAAGGACTCCCTTTTTGCGTCACTTTTTAATATGGGGGTCCCATGCAGGTTTGGGGCTCATGCTGTGGCCCGGACAGGTATAGTAATGTCAAGTCTCAGTAACAATTTGGTGGTTCAAAGACTCCTTTTCCCAGCACCTTTTAATCTGTGGGTCAGACAGGGTTTAATGGTCATACTGCGGTCCACGAACACAGGTATATTCAATGTCCAGTATCAACTAAAATGGTGGTTGAAAGACTCCTTTGTTACGGCATTTTTAATCTGGGGTCATGCATGTTTTGGGGCTCATATGCGTTCCAGGACAGGGATATTCAATGTCCGTTCAAGTTAAAATGATGGTTCAAATCATATTATGCCTTCTGGCTACTTTTTAATTTGTGGGTCATGCAGGTTTAAGGTCCAGGATGTTTGTGAAGACAAGGGATAGTGAATGGACTGTAGACTTTTTTTCTGTGGCTTTTATAACACTATGTGTGTTGCCTAAGATGTAGCACATATCCATTTGACTGTTGTGGATGTTAATTCCAGTTTCTCAGCCCGATGCTTTGGGGTGTAAGAATGAAGGGGCTTGTTCCTCTACAACCACAGACTTTAATGGTCATCGGAGATAATCTAGGATGGGCGAATTTCTCAAAACAATTCGATTCGGTCCACATTAGCCGAATTTTCCGACAAAAATAATTTAGGTCCGAATTACTTCGGCACGAATCGCAGTTAAAAAGCAGCTATTTCCAGGGCTGCACAGAGCCTCGCAGGGCTGCGGATGTAGGAATGTTGTGCCATGCTTAAATATGTCAGAGGGAGCTTGGTTTGGTCTTCATTCCATGTTGTGTTTAGTTTGACACGCAGCTGGACTGCACGCGCTCTTAGAATCGTTCAACTATAAAATTCCTTGGCACTTAAGAGGGCAAAACTGACCAAAAAAAATCAAGCTGGAAGGCGAGCCTGAAAGTAATGCTGCGAACAGCTGGAAAAAACAAGTGAGAGCTCAGGTGGCAACATTAGTGACAGGTTGTGGAGGTGGAGGCGCCAGTCACAGCAGCATGAGGTCAGGCAGTGGCACAATGACATTCTGGAGGTGGCAAAACACGAGGAAGCCACTGGAGTGGAACAATGACTGAGAGCGGAGATCACAGCGGCAGCAGTCTGAGGTCAGGGCAGTGGCCCACAATGAACCATTCTGGAGGTGGCAAAAACAGTATTAGGGCCACATGAGCTGGCACAATGATACAGTGGTGGAGGTCCTCTCGACAGCAGCAGCATGTGATCAGGCAGTGGCAAATGGACATTTGGAGGCGGCAAACTGTATTAGGCCACAGAGTGGCACAATGATACAGTGTGGAGGTTCACGAAACAGCAGCAGCATGATGATCAGGCAGTGGACAATGACATTCTGAGGCGGACAAAACAGTATCTTTTAGGCCACAGAGTTGGCAAAATCCACAGTCGTGGAGGTCACGGCGGCAGCAGTATTATTATATTTTATTATTATTATTATTATTATTTATTTTAAAGCGCCATTGCCATTTGTGGCCTCTAGGGATTCGTGCTGTGTACGCATGTCGAAGGGGGAGGTCTTACTTAATGTAGCTCTCAGATGTTTTACATTCTAAGTGACTCGCAAAAAAACGCGATGACGCACATAGTATAGATAATAGGTGTTTGGTTTTTTCACAATATTCGAAGCGCAACTTTGGATGAGCAGGGATAGGAGAGGAGTTGGGAAGACCTTTCGTCTAACCCTCGTTCGAGTGTGGCTATTACATAATGGCTTCAGCATAGATACCGTGGAAGAGGGAAGAGTTAAGCTGTAAGGTGGCGATAGTTTAGTTGACGCAAGCTTGATTTGTGTCGTTGTTGAGAGAGTGAGGAGTTTTGTTAGAGGCCAAGTCGCCTGACAAGAAGTGGGGTTGTTTCAGGTTGTACGCGTTTGTTGAGAAGACTTGCGTAGAGAGTGCGGGGGAGTATGTTATTTTCGTGTTTGGGAGGGCTGCATGTATACGTAGGTAGTCCATAGAGTGTGGTATTGGGTGGACTTAAGCATGAATCGGTGAGATAGGTCGTTGGGATAGACTCTGGCTTTGATACTGTCGAAGGATGACTTGAGATATTAAGGTTGGTGTAGAGTCAGAGTAGTTATGATGAGGCGTTAGGCCTATGTTGAGGTAGCGGAAGGTATAGAGTTTGTAGTGTGGAGGTGCGGTAAGAGAAATTTATGTGTGTGGAATATTTGTAGTTGGATTTGTAGTTGTGATGAGGAGAGAGAAGTTTAAGTTGTGAAGAGAATTACTGTTTGAGGTGCATGTGTTAGTATATGGGCTTGAGATAAATTTAGTATTTTATTCAGTTACATGTGTATGGTGTAAGATGGGGGGAAGTCGCCGAAAATGTGTAGGGGTTTGAGTCGCTAGATGGGAGATGTTTAGGCCGTAGGAATGTTTGCTGAAAGGAAGAGTGAGATGGTTGGCATACTAGGCACGATAGGGCTCGTTGCGGTCTAATGAGGTATAGAAGGTTGGAGATCTTGACGATGACGGAGCTGACGGCGGGCAATTGCTGGCGAGGACAGCACTCAAAGAGAAGTGACATTGTTTGTGAGCAACCGTGTAGTCCTAGAGGCTGGGGAGAGGATTGAAGGTAGATGTAGAGTATTATTGGTCAGTGGTCTGATATCGCGCTCGAAGATGACTACTTATTCTGGATGGTCGCGTGGCAGAATAAGTACTACGTTGAATTTGTTAGGACTACTGATGTTGGGACAACTGATCTAGCTCACAAATGTGGTGGAAGTTTGGGTGTAGGCGTACCGGGCTCAGGGTCGCTTGAGCATGGTACTAGATGAGGCACGCAGTTTGTGCGCTATTACAATCGTGACATTATTTTCTGGACTGTGCAGAAGGCCTCGCACAACACAGTGTTGAGTATTGAGGGCTCATCTCGCGCTTGAGAGGTGGCAACATCATATACAGATTAGTGGTGATGGGTCTGTGTACTTGACTTTTCTAAGTCTCTCATTAGATGAGAGAGGCATATGTAGTCAGAGCACAACGGTATGCGACCGATGAAGTGAACATTTTCTGGTATGGAATTGTGTCTAAAGAGATAAAGGAAACAGTGGTAGTAGAAGCCGAGCGGACGGTCACGGCGGCAGCAGAATGGAGGTCAGGCAGCTGGCACAATGACACAGTGTGGAGGGCCACGAGCAGGAGTCACAAGCAGCTGCATATGAGGTCAAGAGAGTGGCACAATGACATTCTGGAGGTGGCAAAAACAGGAGGAAGCCACAGAGTGTGCCCGTAAGTTTGGAACACAATGACTGAGAGCGGAGGTACACGGCAGGCAGCACACATGAGGTCAGGCAGTGGCAACAATGACAAGTGTGGAGGGACATGGCATAGCAGCCAGAGCAAGCTGATGAGGTCAGACAGTGGCACATATGACAACAATGTGGATGTCACGGCATCAGCAACAGCAGAAAGAGCATGAGGTCATAGAGTGGCACTAATGACAGAGTGTTGAGGTGGGTGGCAATACCAGTCCCTGGTAAAGATGGTGGTAGGCAGATGGTGAATCTGGCAAGCAGATGTGTGGAATCAGGCGGATGGCAGCATCAGAATAGTGGCTGTGGCGGTAGTTTGAACCCCAAGACTGGACGCCTAAGGCATTGGTGTGTGAAATCCTGGCGATCCAAGCCTTGAATCATCCTTGACAAAGGTCAGCTCGTTCCACATCTTCCCGTGGACAAGCGTTCTCCTCTGGGGTAACGATGGCAACGACGCCACTGAAAACACCCGCTCTGATGCCACAATACTGGCCGCGGCAGGGACGCTTCTCCACTGAAAACTCGGCATGTTGCGGTCACACATCCAGTTTGGGCTGCTACCGTAGTCCAGCGGATCCTTCTATACGTGAGGTGGCAGAGTGACTGTTCCCCAAGTAGGCCCACATAACCTGTGGTCAGGGACTACTCACCAGGTCCTGTGCTGCTGCTGCTGCTGGCGACTGCCTCCTCCTAGGCGGGTGTAGGAAGTATGGCTCATCAGTAACTACAGGACTTAGGTTACCTTCTGATGGAGTGGTACTGCTCCTACCACCTCCACCTTCCACCCAGCAGCCGCGGAGTAGTTCGTGAGCGCGGAGTGGTGAGGAACCCCCCGGTTCAAGACATAGGCCAGCTGCCAATGATTAACGGAGGATTTCCCTATAGTATTTGAGTTTGTCTTCTCTCTCATAGACTGGGAAAAAGGCTCCCATTTTGGACCGGTAGAGAGGGTCCATAGGGTGGTGAGCCAGAATTCTATCGCTTTGCCTATGCTGACTATTCGGCTGCTCACTAGCCAGGCAATACCAGCATGCTGCGGGCCATCTGCAGACAATGGTGACTTCGAGGGGCTCCCTGCCCTACAAATTTACACTGCTATACTGCACGGTGCATTGGGGGTCATCTGCCTCCCATCTCCCCCCCCCCCCCCCCCCCCCGCCCCCCCCCCCCCCCCCCCCCCCCCCCCCCCCCCCCCCCCCCCCATCTTCCTCATCCTAATCCACCTCCTCCAGACTCCTCATCCTCCTCCTCTCTTGTCACCTGGTAGAAAATCCATATTTTACCAGACAATGCTTTCTGCTCCAATGTCCCTCACTAACTCCTCCTCCTTTTCAGTCCCACCGGACTATGTGGCCTCGCATGATGTATTCGCCACGTCTCCAGTCCCTGCCCAGACAGATTTATTCAGCATCGGTTCCAGGACATGAAGAGTGGCAATGACGTTATTGAGCTAAAGCAAATGGTCCAACGTAGTCCTGGCGACTGACAAATAACGTCGCATCCTAGTTGGCCTCAACAAAACGGACAGGTGTCAACGCCATGAGCTGCCACTGGTGGACATCAAAGTAACACAGGGGGAGTCACTTCTTGTCTGCCTGGATAATCAAAAAAATCGTTAATGGCCTTTCTCTGTTCATACAAGTCAGTCAAACATGTGCAGGGCTGTAATTCCAGCGGGTGGGAAAATCATCGATATTTCAGCTCGGTGTTGGCGGAGGCCGTTCTGCGCTGCAAAATCGAGGAGGGTGTTCCTGCTTTGTACGAATCGGATAAAGTGCATGCACAGTTTCCTGGCCTTTTTCAGAATGTTCTGAAGCATCGTGGAAGACTTCAGGAACTTTTCACAACCAGATTGAACTCATGCGCCATGCAGGGCGCATGGACCATCCCTCTCGTGCAGAGCGGACACAATGTTCCTTTTCCAATCTGTCCGTCACCATGGTTCCGATTTGCAGTTGGTGCGGAGAAAGCACACATCGTATTATATGTGCTGCATGACGTCAGGCCAGTTCCTCCTGTGTGATTCGTTGCCGAGGCAAGCCAGGTGTAGAAACTGCATGACACCGCTGTGCCCTACACTTGTGGTATGATGGAGCTGTACTTGTGGGTAGGATGAGATGGGGGATGGTGATGGTGGGAGGAGGAGGAGGCGGACATTGGCGGCAGGTGCAGCAGTTGACAAATGGAGAGAAAGTGGCGTCTCTGTCCAAGTTGTTGGTGTGCATTGGGCAGGAAGCACATTCACCCAGTGGGCCGTAAAGGACATAGTACGACCCTTGACCGTAGTTACAGTCGCAGACGTCCGCAGTGCGTGCAACTTGGACAAACGATAAGCTCAAGGACTGACCCACCTTTGTTCTACATATTTATGAATGTGTGGTACTGCCTTTTTGGAAAAGAAATTACGGCTTGGAAATCTCCATATCGGTACGGCACAAGCTATTAGTTCTATGATTGGTGCTGAGTCAACCATTTGAAAGGGAGGGAATGCAATACCAACAACTTGGACAGGAGCCACGGTACAGGTGCTGAACTTAGGATGGTTGCGACGCATCTGTTGTCTCTTCGCATATCGCCTCGCTGAAAAGGACTGCTGGCGCCATGAGTGCGAGGAGCAGGAGCATCTGGACGGCAGATAGATGTCAAAGAGGATACCAGCTCCCTTTGCAGAGGTGGTGGAGCCTTGACTGGCTGCAATGGCATGCGAAGCCATATGGGCGCTGCTGCTGCATGTTGCAGCGGCAGGAATGGACCACACACATCTGAGCCAGCTTTCTACCCAGGATCCAAGGATGGTGACGCTGCATGCTGTTGACCGCATGGGCAGTGGTGCCAACGTCTAGCTCCCTGGCCACGCTTCACTTTCTGCCCACAGATTCTACATATACCCATATTCGGCTTCCTCCGGCTGTCTTAGCAAAGAACTGCCACACCGCCGAAGTATCGGATTTACCGCACAACGCTCTGCAATGAGTGGACTCTGCACGCTGCTCGCTGACGCCCCTGTGCCGTAACTTTCTTGGACCTGCGAAGAGGATTTTTTACCCCGTGGCCGCTTTGGCTACAGACCTCACACGGCTGCTATTCCTGCTTACTCACGGACCACACGACCCACTTGTGGCTGCTCCTGCTGCCTGACGCGCAAGTTGAAGACCCTCTTCTCCTTGACGATGATGAGAGCCTTGCCTCAACCGGCTCCAATACGGTGGCTACATCATCATCTATTTGTGTTTCTCAGTCACCTGACTGTCATAATCACCGGTCTTGGTATGCCGAGGTGACCTCTCACAACATGACCTCCATGCAACTCTCCACATCTATACTTTTGCCGCCTACTGCAAGAAAGCAGGGGATATTGGCCCCATTTCTTCGCTGCCAAGTAGCTGCTGACTGCCCTCCTCAAAATTGTTCATCTCGCATATATATGGCGCTGAGCCCAGACCACATAGTAGGCTCCTCTGGCTGAGGGAACGGATGGGTCAGAGGCGGGCTGAGGACAGTGAGGGGCCTGCTGACCGCTCCAGGGCCATGCCAATAAGGGTTGTGTCTGAGGTTCCCACCGGACTCTTGGCTGGTGGTTGTCAGTGTCATCTGGAGGAAGAGGATGACCTAGTCCAAACAATCAAGAACCCTTGGGTTTGCTTGAACAACACACGGCAGCTAGATGGACAGTGGCAGTTGTGCCTCACCGAGTGACCCCTGCTGCGACGTCCCCTAGCTGTGCTTCGACCTTTTACCCATTATTATTTTTTTAACTATTCACGCCCTACTCGTCCGCCATCAGTATATCTCGAATGAGGAAGAGACGCGCTCTCATCTCGCTCGCTCACTCATATATTCTGTGTGTGTTTGTTGTTGTGTGTGTGTGTGTGTGTACGGACCTTAGTTTCGCTCGTAGTGGAGTGGTTGTTAGCTTGCGTGACTTAGCTGAGCTTGCAAGAGCTGCGGCTACGCTGTTTCGTACATTTTTGAGATGTGAGTTCTTGTAAAGTAATTGTTACGGAAGTAATAGACTCTCACTCCTTGTGTTTATGTGCTAGCCTCGCAAGAAGATGATATCAGACACGCATAGTGTTAGTAAAAGTTACGTCAAATTGCTTGGCGAGTGTTATCATGCTACACAAGTGGATTTTTTAGATATTATTTTTTCGCTGCGCCAGTGATAGAGCAGATGATGGGTACGCGACGAGTGGGTGAATCTGAAACGTCGTATATCTTGTATTCTGATTGTCGATCGTTGTTTATGAATAGAGTTTATTATGATACAGAGACGGATGCTTTGCTGTTTTAAAATTACGTGATGTGATTGCTATTTTTTATGGTCTCGCGACTGTGAGACGTCTGCACTGCCTCAGCAGATATAGAATAACGCATAATCCGCTTAACATTTAGAATCAAGACCTCCAGTGGATGGATGTTCAGATAAGTCTGGATGGCCTAGAGAAAGTCTCGGTGTAGAACGGTACGCTCATCCAACACACGACACGAAGAGAATAGATATTCGAGTGTACGTTTTGTATTCAGATAATATTATGCTTCTACCTTTGTGTTTCTAGTGTGAATTTGTTAAGGATCTACTTACGCAGGAGTATTATTAGAATGTTGCAGTTAGTATATTTGTATGGTTTCACGGGTGTGGAAACTAGATAATTTGAGATAGGCTGTTTAGATTTTTTTTTTAGTTTCAAGCAATCTCTACGCAGGATCTTAGACCGAATAGTGACAAACACAGGCTTTATAAGGTTATCCACGCTGGATGTTTACATAGATAGTTGTGCGCGCAATAGACGTATGTAAGTTTTCGAGGGTCCTGAAGACTCGCGCGCTCTTAAAGTAATTAGTAGACGGATGTGTGTTAAGCGTGTGATGTTACTCAATTTGTCGTGTTTTTACTGACGACCGCACTACACCTTTGCCGCACTTATTGCTGTACGTTTGAAGGTGCTAAAGCGTATGAAATAATTTTTTTATAGTGAGTATTTTTGGCGTTGATATAAAAGAGCTCTCAGAGTTTCTTGTGGGGGTGTTCATATAGACATAGCTACTCGAGCTCAAGTACTCACAGATATACAAGATAAAAGTCGCTTAGAAGTTGTATTATTCTCACTGTGCAGAGATGTAAAAGTTGACGCTCTATATTAGGAATGTATGAGCGCGTCCCTCAAGAGAGAGATAGAATATGCTAGACAAGTAGTAGTGATAGTTGTTGTAGTTGTAGTTATTAGTATATGATCTATAGTACGCTTGTTCTATCTTATTATATAATTGGTGATACTATAATAGGAATAGAAATCTGGCTTTTAGAGGATCCCTCACTCTCATGTCGGATTATTAGATGATTTGTATGATGGCTATATAGCGTTTGCGCAGTGTTTGGTTTACGCGTATTCCGAGAGATCTGGAGTTTCTCAAGAGTGCCATGATTACAGACTCGCGCATGAATAGAGATATATATAAATTGGTTTGTATGGTTAAAGTAGGTTATACGATTGTTTAGTAAGAGAAGTGAAAGAAAGAGTATCTTTGTAGTACATATGAATGCGGGCAAGTACTACACGCACTCACCACGCGCAGAATGATTTAAGTGACGCTTGATATATAATAGTATTTACATCACGTGCTTCTTCTATAAGTCATAGAGATTGCATTGGAATCGAGCACTGGTTTTCACGGGCGCAGCACGTGTTGTTGACTCCGCTTGAGTGAGGCATCCAGAGTGGGAAGGTAGTGAGAGAGGTGTGTGAGCTCTCCTTCGGCGTATCGCTGCCTAGAGGACGTATTAATTGATAGAAGGTTTGTCTCGCTCAGGTAGTAATGGATATCTGGTCTGCTCGCGCTATAAATGTACCCTGATACGGGCATCTGAGATTGGGCTTCACACTCTGCACATCCTAGTGTTTGTGTCGATTGCGAGGCTGTGATGGGCCCATTCGTTACCTCGCTCCGCCTAGGAATAGAGTGGCGCTTGCCTCCTATTGTTAGGAGCCCATGTGCTACATACTTACAAAGACAATCTCTAACGCTAATATGTATAGCGCAAATATGTCTCATCGAATGTGCAATGAGATGAGTTGCGAATATCAGAGACGACTGGTGGTCGTGTTTTGTGTGCAGATCCCTTCTTGGAGATGAGTCACTCTCTCATCTCTACTCGCAGGAAGTTTCAGACATTCTATCGTGGATTTGTTTTCTTACGGAACCGACGGTATTTGTGTTTTTGTTTCGCTGGAATTATTCATAGATTTATTACGTGAATATTTACCACATCGCGCTGTATGACGTTAGAAGATTGCAGAAATTATCGCGGGCTACAGTCTATAATTTTCTATTTCTAGCGATCAGTAAGTAATTTGTTAATATTCGTGCGTAACGTCTTGTCGTGAGATAGTAATCGTTCACTTTGATATAATTGGCCGTGAGAATATTCTGATTAGCATGACCAGGATGGAGTTTGTTATTTCATAGGATGGCGTTGACGGTTTAATTTTCTGCTGGCATTTCGCATTAGCTATTTACGTGCTCTTAGAACTGATGTCGTCATATCAAGGTACGGCGTGGTGTTAATTGTGATGGCTGTATAGACTAAGCACGATACGATGTAAGACTCACGTGGTTATTTATCTGTGAAGTTCTATTATACGCCTTGGTGTGTGTATTTGTTAATGGTGGTTTTGTTCTACATAGATTAATTTATTTGTATGAAGTTTCCTCAATTATTATTATAAGCTGTTGTTCAATATGATATCATGCTTAATAATTATACAAATTTAACTAAAATGGTTTAATTCTAGTTTGCATCTCCATTTAAAAAATCAAAGTTCTTCTATAAATAGGGCAGTCTTGACCTGTGTCTGTAACAAATTATAGATGTGTGAACCATATCAAGCTGAAGGAATTTGTGCAGGTTATTGTGATGGTAGTTGTCATAGTTTTACAAGTTCACAATAAATGCAGCTAATGTGTTCCTACCCTGTTTTCCCGAAAATAAGACAGTGTCTTGTATTAATTTTTGCTCTTAAAGACGAGCTGAGACTTATTTTTATGGGATGTTTTATTTTTCCATGAACCAAAGAATTCACTTTATTGTTGAACCAAAAAATCAACATGTATTAATATACTGTTGCGGGTGCATCTACCAACAACATGCATAAGGTCAGCACAAAATCTGAATTGCATAGAAAAAAAGTGCACTAGGTCTTATTTTCGAGGGATGAGGGTATCTGTATGTGAACTAACATATAAAACTTTTCATCTCCATCACCCAATTTTGGTTTCTCAGATTAGCTGCAATTTTTTTGTTCTGAACGGTTTCAAACACAAAAAAAGGAAATCGGTGAAGTTGGTGGTTAGTGGTCATGTAAGAATTTTTTTCACTGGGGCTCCAAAGCTTCAAGTTATACCTATGAAGATTAGTTCATCTAAAGCTGCAAGAAACCAATACATCAAGCTGTGTATTTTGTATGCCAAACTTGAAAAACAGATGACACAACTGATGTTGTTAGAAATTAGGTTGAACCAGATCTCAGTAATGGACAGCTTCCAGAATCTTACCAATTGTGGTATTTTAAGAGGTTTGAGTCATCAGAAATTTAGTCTACAGTAATGCCACAGTATATACTTGTAGTATACAAGTGGCATGTTATTGCCATCGCTAATAAAGCGGTTCAGAGATGATCGGGTTTTCAAATCAAAAACCAATTGACGGTAAAAGTATCCAGGATTTATTCAATGCAAGAATTGGGAGACACACATGATATACAGCATGTAGCATATATCCAAAATATCCCACCCGTCTTCAAGAAATTTCAGGTCTTATTGCCTAAACCCCACTCTTTCTTCTACAGGAATACATCAGTCAATCAATTTAAACCATAAAGTAACTTACTAATTTCCTAGTGGCTGGTATGAAATATGCTAATATGTACATATATAATAATATATATATATATATACACTCACCGGCCACTTTATTAGGTACACCTGTCCAACTGCTCGTTAACACTTTATTTCTAATCAGCCATTCACATGGCGGCAACTCAGTGCATTTAGGCATGTAGACATGGTCAAGACAATCTCCTGCAGTTCAAACCGAGCATCAGTATGGGGAAGAAAGGTGATTTGAGTGTGCCTTTGAACGTGGCATGGTTGTTGGTGCCAGAAAGGGCTGGTCTGAGTATTTCAGAACTGCTGAATCCCTGGATTTTTCACGCAAACCATCTTCAGGGTTTACAGAGAATGGTCGAAAAAGATAAAAAACATCCAGTGAGCGAGCAGTCCTGTGGGCGGAAATGCCTGTGTGATGCCAGGGTCAAAGGTAGAATGGGCAGACTGGTTCGAGCTGATAGAAAGGGCCAACAGTGACTCTAAATGCCACACCGTTACAACCAAGGTAGGCAGAAAGCATCTCTGAACGCACAGTACGGCGAACTTTGAGGCAGATGGGCTTATCAGCATCAGAAGACCACCCCGGGTGCCACTCCTTTCGGCTAAGAACGGAAATTGGGGCTCCAAATTTGCCCAAAGCTCATCGAAATTGACAGTAGAAATTGGAAAAATGCCTGGTCTGATGAGCTCATTTCTGCTTCGATTTCGGTGTAGGTCAAGAATTTGGCGTCAAACAACAATGAAAGCATGGATTCCATTTCACTTATCTACAAGGTTCTTGGCTGGTTGGTGGTGGTTAAATGGTGTGGGGAATATTTTCTTGGCACTCTTTGGGCCCCTTCGTACAAATTGAGCATCGTTGCAAAACACTTGGGAATCTAGGGCCACGAAAATTGAGGCAGTTCTGAAGGCAAAAAGGGGGTCCAACCGTTACTAGATGGTGTACCTAATAAATGGCGTGAGTGTGTATATATATATATATATAAAATATATATATATAAAATATATTATATATATATATATATTACAACTTACAACTTCTGAAGTATTCTGCTTTTAAAAAAGTATTGTTCCTTGTTCTACTCTAAGGAGTAATATTTCATTCCTTTGAATAGGCTGTGAGCTTTAGCGGCTTTGGGATCGAGACACACGTGTTTTTCAGGCAGAGACAGAGACGGATTCCAGGTGCAAAAATACAGAGCCTCTGTAAGAGTAAACTTACTAACACTTTTGTAAGTAACAGAACAGAGTCAGTGTCACGGGTGGGGGTCATGCTGTGGCCCAGGACAGGTATAGTCAATGTCCAGTTCAACTAAAATGGTGGTTCAAAGACTCCTTTTTGCGGCACTTTTTAAATCTGGGGGTCATGCCGGTTTGGGGCTCATATTGTGGCCCAGGACAGGTGTAGTCAATGTCCAGTTCAACTAAAATGGTGGTTCAAAGACTCCTTTTTCTTGCACTTTTTAATCTGCGGGTCGGACAGGTTTAATGGTCATACTGTGGTACAGACAGGTTTAGTCAATGTCCAGTTCAACTAAAATGGTGGTTACAACTCCTTTTTTTTGCACTTTTTAATCTGTGGGTCAGAAGGTTTAATGGTCATACGTGGTACCAGACAGGTATAGTCAATGTCCAGTTCAACTAAAATGGTGGTTCCAAAGACTCCTTTTTCCGGCCACTTTTAATTCGTGGGTCAGACAGGTTTAATGGCCCATACTGCGGGTCCAGGACAGGTATAGTCAATGTCCAGTTTCAACTAAAATGGTGGTTCAAAGACTCCTTTTTCCGGCACTTTTTAATCTGGGGTCTTTGAGGTTAGGGGCTCATGCTGCGTTCCAGGACAGGTATTCAAATGTCCAGTTCAAGTAAAATGATGGTTCAAATCATACTGCCTTCTGGCACTTTTTAATTTGTGGGTCATGCAGGTTTAAGGGTCATGCTGTGGTACAAGACAGGAATAGTGAATGATCTGTGATTTTTTTTCTGTGGCTTTTATAACCTAAGTGTGTTGCCTAAGATGTAGCACGTATCCATTTGACTGTAGTGGAAGTTAATAAAAGCATATCCAGACCTGTTTTTGTGTAAGAATGAAGATGTTGTTGCTATCCAATAGACTTTTAATGGTCATGGCGATATCTATTATCGACTATCGGAAATCGTCTTGATAATTGTCGATATCGACCTGATGATGATAGTCAACTTAATCGATCATCACTATTCTTTACCAGTTAACAGGTACCGTATTATGGATCCATTCCACAAAGGTTTGTAATTCGGCCAGGTGCTTAAACTCTTAAACGGTATATTCTGAAGTTCTACCTGGTTATTAAGTTTACAAGATTATTATTTGACGTTTCCTCAATTATAATATATAAGCTGATGTTCAATGCTACATGCTTAAAATTATACAATTACCTAATGGTTTAATTCTAGTTTGAATGGTGGTTCAAAGACTCCTTTTCCCAGCACTTTTTAATCTGTGGTCATACTGCGGTACAGGACAGATATAGTTAATGTCCAGTTCAACTAAAATGGTGGTTCAAAGACTCCTTTTTGCTGCACTTTTTAAATAACACAAACGCAATCCACTGCCATGTATATTCCATCTTGTCTGGTGAAGTAAAGAGGACTAAGATGATAATTTGCCAATGTCAATCCTACATCTTCTGCCTGTTATTTCTGCAACACACATCAAGGACACCTTGTACACCATCTACCATAGGTTGTTGAGGCAGAGACTACCATAAAAGTGTACCCCATGGGAACAACCACCGTCCCCAGTGCAGACAACCTCTTCAATGGAGCTAGTGGAGCATGAGAGGTGCGGTTGATGGAGTGATAGCCACCGTGACTAGAGTATTAACCTCTTGCATGGCTACCTCTGCTTCCAGCCCTCTCCTCTGCTTCCCCTGCACTCTGCGAAACCACATACTATGACTTGTAAAGAGTACATTGGTAGAAAAAAGGGAGTCCTAAAATCACTATATTTAATTAAATACCATTAAAACTATTAGCCAATATACAGCCACTAAACAAAACACACAATAAAAGAAACTAAACAAAATGGGTGGAGAAAGCTGGACAATCCCCAGGATTAAGGCTCACCCTGGCCTATACAGGGTAAGCTCCTCGATAAGGGCATCCCTGTCTAGAACCTCACCCAACAGAACTGGCCTTAATACACTCTAGAGTCCATATCCCAATCTGTATTAATCCGCCTGGAATGGAGGAAAGAACTTATCAAGGGATAAATGAAAGGTTAAGATAGAACATATAGGATGAAAAGATAAAAGTGTATGTAAAGCTACAAAATATTGGTTCAATCAATAGTCACATGCAGGTAACAGGTATTAGGAGAAGAAATAAAAAAATGTGCTGTACAGATGTGCTGTAAAATTTCCACATATTCCACATAATATTCCACATTTCCACATATTCCACATAACTGAGGAATACTTCATCAATTAACAGTCAAAAAGTAAGTTGCTGAGTGTGATTTGATAGAAATACATTCTCACACAAATGTGTAGTGCGCTAAAAAACAAATAGATCAACATATGGTTGACATATTTAAAACCAGGTGGTATAAAGATGCGGAGCATATAAAGGGTAAAGCCATCACGGACTTAACCAGTCCATGTACCGCACTAATTGACTGCTTCCCAATCACAGCGGTTGCAGCAAAAGTATGCCATCAATTGTGCTGCTGTGATGTCTAACTGCATTCTTAGGTGCGTTGCCACACTGTCAGTGCACTGTATAGCAGGAGGCAGTATATAGTGATTTTAGAATGCTTCCATTTTTCTTACAAATCATCACAAATTTAGTAATAACTTATATGAGAAGAGGGAAAAAGTTGCAGAATTCAAACATAAATTTCTTTACTAGCCTGAACTTGGATCAGCATCCCCTTGACTGTTTCTGGTAAAAGCAACAGGATTTACAATGTTGTTACACCATTGTCTGAAAATACAACACACATGAAGAAATTAAAGATACATTGTCATCATGTTAATTTATTTTTCTCTCTATGCTTCAACAATATAAGCTAAAATATGTATGCTCTGTGAAATTAGCATAAATCCGGGAGATGTGTTTATAGTAGTTACATAATTGATAAAGTTGAAAAAAGACGTACAGTAGGTCCATCAAGTCACACCAATAATCCTACTATGTTGATCCAGAGGAAGGCAAAATACCCTTATACAAGAGGAAAAATTCCTTCCCAATTCAAAATATGACAATCAGAATACATCCCTGGATCAATGTCCTATCTGCAGAATCTGGTGTCTATAACCTGTAATATTATATTTTTTCAAGAAAGTCATTTAGGCTCTTCTTAAAGGGAACCTGTCACATAGGTTATGCCCCCCTTGCTGAAGACAGCACAAGCTAGGGACAGACATGCTGTTTCCAGCGCTGTGTCCCTGATTCTGTAAGATGCAGCAGTTTTAGAGCATTTACCCTTCAAATCTTATTCATGAGTAGGTGTTAGCCCCGCCCATCAAAGGATAGCCCCGTGCACTTACCGTTATTCACATGTTTCTACCTATTCAAAGTAATAGGTTAATCAGTTGAGGTGGGCGGGGCTAGCCTCAGGTGGGCGGGGTTTGACAAAAACTGACTCTTTGAATGACTCTCTGGCTGAAAACTGCAGATTTGAGCACTAAATACATGAAAACTGCAGCATCTTACAGAATAAGGGACACAGCGCTGGAAACAGCATGTCTGACACTAGCTTGTTCTGCCCTCAGCAAGGGGGGCATAATCTATGTGACAGGTTCTCTTTAAACATGTTCAAAGAATCAGTTATTTCTACTACTTCTAGTAGTGATTTCAATAAGGGGACACAAGTACTTACCCTTTAACCACTATATGGGGATCTGGACTCTGCTGCTATGTATCCTTTGTTTGCATCTGCAGTATAGCCAAGAGTGAGTCAAAAATTGAGTCAGTATCCCCTTCTCTAAACTCTCCCCTCTCCCATCTGTCCTGAATGCAGCAGCCAGGCTCATCTTTCTTTCCAGCGAATATACTGATGTATCGATCTTTGAAAATATAACATCATTTCTCCCATATGCTGAACATCATAGAAGAAAATAAATTCCCGACATTTTTTGGCCATTTTGTGTCCCCGAAAAATGTAATAAAAGGTACTTAAAATGTTGCATGTATTCCAAAATGATACCAATAAAAACTGAACAGTGAACTTCAGAAAATCAAAATCCCCCATAAAAATGGCACTATTGCATTTTTTCCGTGCTTTACCATACATTGAATTTCCCAGTATATTCTATGGTATGGTCAATGGAATCTTTAAAAAATACATCTTGTCCCACAAAAAAATACAAGCCCTCATATGGCAATCTAGATGACAAATTAAAAGGCTCTTGAAAGGCTTAGAAGAAAGAAAGGAAAATCTAAAAATAGCTACATCATTGGAATGATACATCGGAATTGTGTCTGGGGTCCATAAAGTAATCTGTTTTAATATTTTTGCAATGGGTTTGACTGCTGTTATGTTACCACAGCATATGTGACACAGAAAATGCCAGTCTAGGTGTAGCTTTGTTGCAAAGCATTAATAACATTATGTGTTGTGTTTCAATATGGTTCCTAACATACCAATCACTATATTTTATGAACCAAATTACAGATACTGCTGGAGAAATTAAGGACAAATGGAAAGTATAAAATAAGAATTTGCCATAAAGATGAAAAATGGTAAGTCAGGTCCTACCAAAGAGTATTTTTGTAGTCATCAGAGATTTACATTATAAAGCAGATGTGAGCACAGTTGTGCCTTAATATGCATCTATAAAGTAGGAATCAAATCACTCCCTTTAAAATGGGCATTTACATTATTTCCTAAAAACTCAGTCTTCTACTAAACTGCACTGGATCTGAATTTTAAGAACAGAATATATTTAACTTACAGAGCTATGTTATATGTTATCATAGGGTTAATTAAATGGAAGGGATGTAGCAAATTAACTTTACATTACTGCTTTTCATATTATCTCTTCTAAGATCCAAACAAAACAGATTAAAAAGCTAGCTTTCTGTGCTGTGATATCATGGTGTGTTATCTGTCAAGTTTATCTTTGTTACATCTGTATTAGGGTAAAAGTACCTACCATTCTAGTGAATGGAGCCAATGGACAATAATGGCACTGGTAATGGAAAAAATAGATACTGGATAAGCCCTTTATTCATCTTAAGGATCAACAGGTGAAAATGCAGTTTCTGGTCCTAGGTAGTGATGAGCGATTACGTTGACTATCGTTATCGGGTCGATAGTCGATATCCGCAATTCTCAATAAGATATCCGATAGTCAATAATAGATTATCGCCGATGACCATTAAAGTCTATGGGAAAAGGAACAACACCTTCATTCTTACACCCAAACAGGGAATGGAGAAGCTGGAATTAACATCCACAGCAGCAAACTGTATACGTGCTACATCTTAGGCAAGACAATTAGGTTATAAAAGCCACAGAAAAAAAATCACAGACCATTCACTATCACTGTCTTGCACCACAGCATGACCCTTAAACCTGCATGACCCACAAATTAAAAAGTGCCAGAAGGGAAAAAT